>PVKE010029253.1:0-20414 GCA_004027555.1 Craseonycteris thonglongyai | reverse complement strand
CAAGCGAACTTCACTTCACTAAAAGCAGCTCTTATCAGAAGTTACTTGATCTTACTACTAGCCCTAAGATCCAGTGAAAATGTAAACTCATGGCTAAAATGTGGTGGAATTCTAATGTCTGAGGTACTGAAAGGCAAAAAACAAACAAACAAAAAGCCAGCTCATGACATGCTCAGAAAAGGATCACTGATGCTTTTCTCTCCCGCTTCCATCCACACTCTGGTCTCTGCTTCTCTCTCAATCTCCCACTACTAGCACCTAGCTCGCAGGTCCAGGGGGCTTGTCAGCAAATACCAGAAGACTAATTGCTGTACCCTGGCTTCCATGCTTCTCTCCCTCTCCCACAGAGCACCCACTCTTCCTAAAAGCAACTGATGTGATCATATCCCCGTACTCTCAGATCTCATGTTATAATGGTCAGATTTAGTCTGTCCCTGAAGACCCTCCATGATCCAGCTCATTTTTCCTTTTCTATGGGTCGCCATTCCTTGACCTAGAGAAACCCCTGGCTCCAAAAACTATAGTATTCACTAGTCCTGAGATTGAAACTATAATGGCCTGTTGCTGAAATACTTTTCAGTGTCTCACTCTGTCCCATGTGCTGTGTTGGAAAGATCTAATATAATCTTACCCAACGTTTATGGTTCGTTTCAAGTCCTACCACTGCTTGAAATCCTCTTTCTCTCACCTCTGAACTCCATTAACAAATCATGTATTAATATTCTTTTTGCTTTTTACATTTACTCTTTTTGTTAATAGCTTTACTTTCCATGGATTTATGTTTCTTCCTCCAACTGGGCCAAAAAGTCCTTGAAGAATGGACCTTAAATTTTGCCTTTCTCTGTCTCTTGCACACTCACCCAAATCCTCATTCAGGACTTCTTCAGTGATATAAAAATTATTATAAAATGTGTTCATGGTCCTTGATGTGATGCTTACATTGACAATCAAATTGTCCATCAGTATGAGTATTCCTTACTCCTCGATTTGAGCCACCATCACATGAAATATACTCACTCAGTAAAGTGTAAAATGTATCGAACTTTAAACATACTAGCATTACTTATTTGTAGATGTCAATAGTCTTTCAAATCCTTCTATTTAAAAAGTCAATAAAGAAATGATAGGCAAAAGTATTAAATTGTTCTCCTAATTTCCATGATAGACATTAAAATTTTCTAATGTTTAGGCATAACCTCTGTCACAATTGTTTCAGAATGAAAAACTTGAACATCTTCCCCTTCCCTGTTTCTCCTTTTAGCCATTGTTCAAAGAATATTGATTCTATCATAGCCAAAATATTCTTTCTGTGATTCAAAATTAAAATTCCATGTGACCTGTAATTTTTCACAGCATTGACTTCTAAAAAAACATAAGGCAAAGTCTATGTAGTCTTAAGAATTACATTATTTAGGTATCAGCTTTGGAAATGCCACAGTTTTAGCTCATTGTGAACTGTCTGTAAAGCCTAGTTTTGATATTACCTTAATTTTGTATATAATAAAGTGAAAGACCTATTTCTAGGAAGCCTAAATGTCCTACCTTGTAGGAATTAGCTACATACCTGAATCACACTTTGCCACAGTCCATCATGTTTTTACATTATATTTTATGACCAAGGAGAGGAAAAACTAGAAAACTATCATGGGTAAGTAGTCTGAAGATGCAGGCATTTTTCCTAGCTCTCCCTCCAGTGAATCTCTGGTGGTGTGCACAGGGCCTTTAAAACTAACAGTGTACACTGTCTTTCTCTGTGGCTTCCTGCTGAAGGGAACTGTAGCCACTATCAGTTCTCCTAGCCCGGACTGTCACACTTTTTCCAAACTGGGTGGTGTTTATGCCTCTCAAAATTCCATCCTCAGAGATGCAGAAAGATATCTGTGGTACTCTCTCTCCTATATTATTGTAGAGCACATTTGCCCGGTTTTCTGAATACTTCTTAATTATTATTGCTATCATCATAGTTAGAATTCGTAAATAATGTGTTTGTTTTTTAATGAACATTCAAGTCATCCATCTTTTGACACCATGACATCCTATTCTTTTGGTACATAGGCTATGTTTGCAACTTCCCCAGAAGGTGAATCTGAGCCCAGCTTGGCATACAGAACCTGTCCAAGAACCAAGAGGAACTTAGAAACTCCACATTTCAGCCCAGAGGGACAGACACCAGAATGGAGGACTGAAATGATCAGAGCTTTGAAACCGAGAGACTTTCTCCTATGCAGAAAGAAAATTTCTAAATTGTGTTACTGAACATCATGTTAATTCTCTCTTTTCTGCCATCACTGTCTAGAAACATTTTCAGCCACCCCTATAGTCCCTATATCTCCTAAGGAGGGGCGATTAAGTTCTTCAGGCCAGTTTTATGTTTAGTTCAAAGCTTGGTTTTCTAGGGAGTTGTTAGGAACAAAAAACCAGTATCTCAAATTTAAGAGGCATTGGTTCTAGTTAACTTTTTGGGAACTATTTAATTTAGATGTGAATCACCTCTGGACTTAACCATAAAGAATTCCATTAGTGTTTAATCTGCCAATGATTTCAGTGAGAAATGTGTTTCTGCAATAAATGTAATTCTGACCCTATAATCTGCGTGGATGAGTCACTCTTAGTAAAGTGCCTGTCCATTGAGGTAACACATTTCCCAGAGTGGTTTCATAGGCCCCTAAAAATGACCTCGCAGAAAAAGGAGAGCATGTATGAGTTATCTCCCCCAGCAATGGAGAAATGTATTGACCTTATGAACCATTGCTTCCTAAACATATTTATAAAGCCATGAAACTGAAAAACTTGGTTTCTAGTTAGCATCTGGCAGAACTGATATTTCTTAGAATGTACTCTGGAAATGTTGGGTTAAGTATCTTGCCTTACAGAAAGAGAGACTTGGGTTTCTACACAGCCATACTTTAGCACACACATACTACTTGGGTTTTCACACACATACTCTGTCTCACTCCAACTTTATCACTTCCTCTTTATTTTAGGTTTTCTACTGAATCTGTAATTATATTGGATCCTTTGCAGAGGTAGTAAGTATATTGGTGGAAGAACATAGGCAGTATAAACTCCTGAAACAATCAATAGAATTTCTAATGAGATGAAGGAAACTATATTCTATTAAATATTTAAGGTCCAAAGCAGATGACTGGAAAATAACTCACTACACAGAAATTGCACAGGAAAAATTTTTAATCAGTGAGGCACCAAAAAGGCAATTGAAAGCAAAAACTTCAGGTTTAGAGAGAACTACTTTTTTTTTTTTTTCCTTAATATATTTAGACACAGTAGTAACTTCTAGTTACATAAGGCACAGGACAGAAAGCAGATGAGACTATTGGTCTTAGTGTCTTAAAATATTACATAGGAGGTAGAAACTCTCTTCTGAAGGGAACACGTAAGACCAAGGTAGAAGCAGAAGCTGAGTAATGCGTAAAGTACTAGAAGACCATGATCTGTAATTTTGCTACATCACTAATGTCAACTTGTGGCCAGAAAATGGTGGGTGCTTCCTCTGAGATGTAGAGACTCACAATCTTCTATGTTATTTGAATTCTTAACATACTTCCCAATTCTCCAGTAAGTAATTTTTATAACATACAAGTTATGCTTGGAGAGGGTTAACAACCTCCAAACTCATAAATTAAGGCCCAAATGTTCCCCCAGCTCACCGTATTGTGGATGCATATATGGTCAGGCTAATAATTAAAAGTAATAACCCAAATCTGAATCCTACCCCCATACACATATACCAATGAAGTCCCCATAAAGTCTGCCCTGGACACTTCTGGGAGGGAGTCTGAGAACCTACCTTAGGTGTGTGCCTCTATTGGTTAGTAGTCCCTAGGGCATTCCTTCCTTCCTTCTCAGTGCTTCCCTGTTATTCACAAATATGCCTTCAGAGATCCTGGAAGCAGGCCCTGAGGCACCCATTGCTGTCAGCTGCATGTACAGAGCACATTGTACTCCCCACAGAAATGTGGAGATCCTTCTACCTCCACACCACATCTAACTTATTCACTGCGAACCCCTTTATCCTTCCTTCTCGTGATCTCATAGAGATCCCCCAGCTTCTTCAATTGTACCCGGAACCCCCGAGTCCATCCATCACATAAAGACTCTAGTGCTAATACCTCCACCCTCCTCTTAAGCCAAATTAACCCACAAGCAAGTCAACTCGGGCCCATTAACTCCCCAACCTCATCAGACAAATCCAGATAAATCTCAGCTTCCTTTAGACCCAGCCTGGGCACTCCTGGTTTCATACAGTTACAAATATAATGGTTAAAGCTAAAGTTCCCATACTCTATGAATCATAGATGTCAAGTTGGGGCATGTATTCCGTTGCTACTCCACTTTAAGACTGATCTTGATATTCATCTTAACTACATTCCACTGATAACATATGGAGAACTATGTTATAGGGTGTTCTCTGTTCCAGGTAGGAACTTTCTCCAGAGTTGGACCTGCCTTTTATGAGAGAGCTCCAAATAGATCTGGGTTCTACTTTTAACCAGGACTTAAAAAAATCTGTAGCACATTCAGAGGGATGCTACACGATGACTAAATATTTAAAGCACTAAGAATAATGGAAAAAAGCAAAAGGCTCTAGGACAGCGTCTCACAAGAGAACATGCATGGGTTTTAGAATCAGAGAGACCTATAATTAAATCCCAGTTTTGTCTATAACTGTGACCATGAGTATTTGCTTAGCTTTTATGAGTCCCAGTTTCCTACCCTATGAAATAGAAATTATATATATATATAATTTCTATAATGTGTATACACACACACACACACACACACACATATATATATGCACACACACATACATATACCTTTCAGATTGTCTGTAGTGTTTAATATCTAATAAATTATATTGAAGCATAATGGGAATGAAAAAAATGGACTAAAATAAAGTTCCATTTCTTCTCACTCTAGTTAAAGAAGTAGAAAATTTGGGAACTAAATCTCTGGCATTATAAAAATAACAGAAACAATGTCACCACCACCCCACTCTTGAACACAAGCTTATCACTATGTAGGAACTCCTGAACCAAAGGATTCCTTAGGGTTTTGAAATACAGAAATATTAAGACTGGTCACATCAGCTGGCCTATATCAACCAGTTGTTTCCCTCTACCTTCATTGTTTGCATGGATTGAGTATTTATAACAATCCTGCATTTCATACAAATCTAAGACTAGCAAGAAAATTCAATTTGAGATTAGCAAGTAAAATTTTAATTTAATAAGCATTCCTTTCTATATTCTGAGTTGAAGTTATTATTTTCACCATTGTAGAATAGAGATAGATAGAACTATATAGAGACAGATGAATAAATATACATATATCTAGATTTACATATATCCATAGTTACATTAAAATAGCCATATTACTGGTCATATTAAAATAAAGAATATTCCTATTATGACTCATTGATATTTTTCTTATGCTTCTGTTTAAAGTAAGTGGTTTGTTATACCAAGGGTATTTTTGATTTGCAAGGTTTACTTTATATATGAAGTACCATACAAAGGAAAAAAACAAATAACAAAGAAACTCCCCTAAAGATGAAATATTATTCTTGTTATGAGAATAAAGTTTTTGTTTAAAATATCTTCAGGTAACAGCAATAAATCAGAATTTTTTTTTCTTATATGTAAACAAATAAAGTTAACTATATGGCACAAATAATATTGAAAACTAGCAAATCGTTCTGCACGATAGTAAGAGTTAGTAGAATGCATCTTAATGGTTGCCATAACAGGCTGCTTGCTGTCAGAAAAGATTGGTTAGATATACCCAGCAGGGGCTTCAGTGACTTCTCATGCCCTCACCCCTGGACAATCAATGCAAGCAACATTCCAGGAGAAACATAAACGTTGGATGCACTCCTATTCATGCTCTGCACACTTACCACTTACAAACTGGGGATCAAAAAAGAGATCTGTAAGCCAGGATGTATATGTCAGTTATAAGTCATTACGATGTAAGATATAAATGGTCTTGAATCAACTATAAGCCCCAGAGAGTTTACAAAATTTTTCACTACACAAAGTGAAATTTTATGAGGTTAATCAATTTCAGACATAAGTTTTGATGAAGTAACTTTTTTCTTCCTAAAGGTCTTCAAAACTTAATATGGTTATGATATAAATTCTAAATTTGAAAATTAAAAGAGCTCACAATTCATAAAATGCTCCTGACATTTCCAGAAATATTTTTTAAATTGCTACAGTCTAAATTGAATACGTATTTATGTGTTTCTCAATAGATCATTCTCCCTTGTTAACTAGACTGAGAAAAAGCAATAAAATGTTCAGCTGCCTAGCAAAGTCTTCTGGTAAAGAATTCAGCTATAACAGCTACTCAGCCAGCGAAGGTCCTATTTTGGGATGACCCTAGAAATTCTCATTCTACTAATCTTTAATTAAAACATTCCTACTGAAGAACTGCAAAAGAATGCAAACTAAAACACATCACATTTGTGTAAATAATCAAAGAGTAGATTTTCATTGTCTTTTTTAGAGGAGGGCTTAGCTTACATAACCAAACCATTTTATTTTGCATTTACTTTGCATTTTCACAAGTCACAATCATTTCCCTTTTTGAAATTATGTTAGATTTACAGCAATCTAGTTCTGAAGCACCCTGTGTGAGACACCATATAAATCTCACAGTATTCTATAACGATTTGAAAGAACACATGCCTCTTTGAAAGAAAGCTCTTAGAAGAAGCCAGCCATCTTACAGAAGAGCTGTGAAGAACAACTCTTCACATTGTTCATAAACTTGCCTGATAACCTGGGACAAGCCAGGACCTCATCTACAATTATGCACCCATAATTATGTACACTTAGGTACACTAGAATCTTAGGTGATACCAAGAGCATAGAAAATGAAAATCACCAGATAACCCCACTAACTGGTTTCAATTTTCACTCTTTCCAAGACTTTTAAAGTGCTGCTAAACTTAAAATAAATGTGACTAGGTTGAGCTTCTCTGTTTTTCTGAGCTGCTAAAAGGAAAAGGAAGGGCAATATATGTGAAAAGGGGAACAAAGGAACTATATAATATGTATTTGGGGAAATAGGATCTGAAGAATAAAAACTGACTATAAATCTACAAATAGGCAAATAGTACTGAAAGTTATTTTTTCTAAGAAAATCTTAATATTTAAGTAGTAAGCACATTTTATCCTTAGTCCATATTTAAAAAATTTAAATAACACTGGTTATATTAATTATTGCTAAATGAATGTGATTCAACTTTGGAACTCATAGTACCTTGCAAAAAAAAAAATGAATATTTAGTTCCAATTTAATTTAAAAAACTATTTTCTCCCAGCACACCATATCCTATGGTTTTACATAGCATGATAAAATGTGAATGAAGATTTCTCTAGTCACTTTTATTCATAGGCATCTCTCTTTGCCTGTGAAGTCATCAGTGCCTTTATGCCATACTTCAGTGGTCCCCAATTTTTTTGGCACCAGGGACTGGTTTTATGGAAGACAATTTTTCCAAAGACCAATAAGTAGGGTAGGGGTGGGGTTCAGGATAATTCAAATGCCAGATGCAACTTAATTGTCACTTACCACTCACAGGGTTTTGATGAGTCTGCAAGCAATTGGTTTATTATGGTCTCTGCATAGTCAAACCTCTCTGCTAACATTAATCTGTATTTACAGCTGCTCCCCAGCACTAGCATCACCACCTCAGCTCCACCTCAGATTATCAGGCATTATCTGCAGTTCACAATAGGGTTCACACTCCTATGAGAATCTAATGCCAACACTGATCTGACAGGAAGCAGAGCTCAGTGCAGTAAATACAAAGCTTCTTTCGCTAGCCTGCCACTCACCTCCTGCTGTGCAACCCCCACTCCTAACAGGCCATGGACCCGAGTTGGGGACCCTGCCTTACTTGCCACTTTTACATACATGATTACCTTGTAACATTTCTTAAGTCTTTCCCTTAAATAATTATCTCATTTCCCTTGTGTATATGCCATGCCTTCCCAAATGTATTTCAAACTGTACACAACCAGAGATAGAGTCTCTGTATATCTCAATGCATACAGATATAAGTGCCCTCTGAAGGATGGAGTTGCGTGTGTGTGTGTGCATGCGCGCATGCACATACATGTGTGTAGATGGAAAAAACTCATCTAAATGCACCAGTGGCATCTACCTAGAGCCCCTAGAACAAGGGCAGCCTACCAAGACAATGAGAATGGGGAGCCCAGTAAAACAACTCTTGACCAGCTCTGGACGTAGACCTTAAACTTGCTGTTTCATTTTCTACTTCTATTAAGCCACTTTTAATATCATTTATTGGGCCATGATACCAAACAAAGTGGAATGATGAAGATATTCACAGTATTATCATGTAGACTACATTCCACATGCTCTGGTGTTTGAAGGTGGGTGGGCAAGACAGTGGAGACTGCATCATTCACTGTTCCTATCTTCCCTCACCACTCTCATCAGTTTCTATGTCAATAAGGTTATTGTTCTAGGAGGGACCCCCCAAAAACTGTAATTATCTTCTAGACAGTAGGTGCCTTGTAGTACAGGTTTCTGCTGCTAAGTGAATGTTCTAGGAACCTAGCTGCATCCTTGTACCAGCTGACATTGTTGTAAGAGGCTCTGGTCAGCCTCAATGAATTTTTCTGGAGGCTCTTTCAACACATTGGCCCATTCATGATGGGTGAATTACATAAATAACGTGTGTCACAATACCCACACCACACTGAGTGTTCAGCAGTTTTTGACCAAAAATGGAAGGACCCCCATGCCCCACCCCTCCGTATTCACCATATCTCGCCCCAAAGGACTTTTTTTTTCCTCAGATGAAAAATGCCCTCAAAGAGAAATGTATTGCCGATGTGGAAGAGGTGAAAAAAACATGGCAGAAACACTAAAAAGGCATCAAAATCGATGAATTCAAAGACTGTTTTGAGCAGTGGAGATAGCATCTCTGTTGGTGTAGTGCCTCAAACAGAGAATAATTTGAAGGTGACTGATGTTTAAACATGTAGGAATAAATACACAATTAAAAAAATAAACTCCACTTTTTGGGGGTTCCCCTTCATATGCTTCTCACTAATGGCAAAGTTTAGGGATGGAACTGAAAATGTGTACATGGTTTCATTTATTCAGTTGTCAATTATTCCTGGAGTCCTACTATGTCCCAAGCACTCTTCCAGGACTAGGACCGCAATGAAGAACATAACAGGCAAGGTTCTTACTCACATGGGCTTTCCATTCTAGCAGGGAGTGGATGGTAAGGCAGAAAAAAAAGAACAAGCACGTAAAGAGTGAACAAAATTATGTTTACTAGTGAAAAAAAATGCTCCAAATAAAATAAAACAAGATGATGTAATAGAGATAAAGGCTATTGGGGTGCTTGCTAATTTAGGCAGAGTGGTCAGGTAAGAATTTGCTGATAAACAGACATTTAGGCTGAAACCAGACGGATGTGAAGAAGCCAACCTCCTGAGATTCATGGAGCAGAGTACTCACTGCTTTAAAAAAAAAAAAAAAAAAAGTGCAAATGTCTGACTGAGCTCTGTGTTCAAAGAAAGTAGAAAAGGCCTGGGTGGCTGGACTATGGTGAGCAACAGGCAGAGTTGTGCAGGGCTGTGGAAACTCAGAAATACTTTGAGATTTTGTTCTAAGTGCAAAAGGAATCTAGTGGAAGGTCTAGCACAGATATCATGTACGTACTTCAAGTTAAATTTTCATAAGATCCCTCTGGCTGCTCTATGGAGAATGGCTTGGGCTGGAATAAGACAAGGATGAGCTGAGACAGGCTATCACAGTGGTGAAGCTGGTTTAAATTAAAGTGACCTTTGGAGACAAAGTAGAATGGGGGATTTCAGGGTAAGTTTTGCAGCTGGTGCTGAAGAATAGGAAGACAAGGAGTAAACAGCCAAAAGAATCAAAGACAGCTTTGGAGGTTTGGACTCAGAAACTGAGCAGAGAGTAATGCCAGCTACTGAAATGGGGAAGAAACATACTTGGGAGAGGCAGAGGTAGAAAGCAAGAGTTCTATGTTGTTATGTCAAGTTTGAGATGATTATTATATTCTTGGGTGAAAATTTCATGTAGTTGGTCAAGAGAACCAGTTCAAAGACTAAAAGGTTTGAACGGCTTTAGTGATCAGCATTCAAATCTTGGAACAGTAGTTATGGAACAAACAGAAATAAACTACAAAGTCCCCTTCCTTGAGAAGATATCTGAAGAGATAGCACTGAAGAGACAGGTGCACAGGTGAATGTATTATAGGTGAGATCTTTGGCAGCAATAACAGGTCCCCTAATGAAGCCTTTTAAGAACATTAAAAAGGAGTGACTAATTCTGACTCATGTCACCTTCGATATCTCAGTTCTGTTATTCTGCTCTTCTCTAAAACTTCCTTACCTACTTACTTCAGTTTCTTTCTGCCAAAGCCTATAACTGTTCCAGGAGCATCATTTTAAAAAAGCTACTAGAGGTAACTGCAATTCTTTTTCCATGGCTAATGTCTTAATGTTATCAACATTTTATGAAGTTAAAGACCGTGATGGTATTGTTACAGTGGGCTTCTTCAGTGGACTTCTAGGTTGCATATTTTAGAGGCTTTCTTTTTTTAAAGATTTATTTTATTGATTTTTGACAGAGAGAAACAGAGACAGAGAGAGACAGAGAGAAGGGGGAGGGCCCAGAGCAGTCTCCATAGTTGACACGATAGTTTTTCCATATAGTTTCACTCCACAGGTGGGCACAGGGCTGCACAGGGCAGGAACTGGGCCAGGAGCCTCCCACATAGGTCCCGGCAAGAACTGAACTCGGGGCACACCCCAGTGTAGCATGTGGGTCCGCATGGGCCGGGGCCGGGATTTGATCCTCGGTCCTCAGGTCTTCAAAGAGAGCGCTTTACCCGCTGAGCCATCCCAGCTTTCCCTAGAGGCTTTCTAATGCTTCTATAGGTCAAATACTATAGCATAGCCTTAAATCAAATTTAGCACATTTTAGTACAACAATTATACTATTCTATTTGAACTGCATCAAGGACTGTATGATTGTTGGTGCTGAAATTCTCAAAGCCCCCTGAAGTTTCTGATGTAACATTTTATACATAATTTCCTTACTGACTAGATAGTTTATAAGTATTCAGCAAAGGGAGTGGGTGGTGAAATTAATTACAAAAAAATAAAACATCTATTTTAGTGCGAAACACTTTTCAATTGTTTGATTATGCTTTTTTTAATATAAGGTTTTAATGTGCCCTAATATGTATTTAACTATAGCCATTACAAGAATCTGTGAACTAAATAGTACAAATTTATGAGGGGGATGGTCTTCCAAAAAGCCACAAGATGATGACCAAACAACACACACACACGCATGCATGCACGCATGCACACACACGCACACTCATGCCCAACTACGGATGGTATGTCTTTGTAACTAATGAATCCAAGGAACATATCTCATAGATAAATAGGTTTAGATTCCAGTAATTAAAAATATTGTGTTTGTTTTTTTAAAATGGGGTCTTTATCATAGAAAACCACTTCTTTTAAACACTCAGAGTATCACTTCCAAGCTCACTGCCAGCCCTGCCTTGTGCTCTGCCTCCTTGAGAATCACTTCCCGATCAGCTCATCATAGAATTTTGGGCCTAGAAAGAACATTAGAGATTATTTGAGTTGGCCACTATGTCCACTCACATGCACAATTACTTACATACACACACACACACACACACACATATGCACTCACACACGCACAGTCTGAGCCCCAAACAGCTTGGTGATGTGTACATGGTCACATCATTGGGACAAAAATTTCAAGTTCCCAGCCAATGGACACTTAACCAAATCCTCCATTCTCCCATCAATCCATATCCTACTTCCTTTGTAGAGCTGATGGTGACAAGCCCTACCTTAGGAAGAGGGTGCTATGTGTACCAGAGGCTGCTCTGTATTCCATCCCTAATGACTCATCCCACAAAAATACAAAGGATGCAGAGAATATTGACCATCTGGACCCTAGGACACAGACCCAGGAGGTCCCTAGGATGGTTTACTGCTCAATTCCGTTTAACTCCCCCCATTTCTGTAGCTTGCCTCTCTCCAGGAAAAGAAAATGACATGAATCATTTTGACAAACTTGTACTTTCCTGCTAGAGGTGCCCCTGACCCTCTCTCTTTCTTCTCTTGAGGAGAGTGTTACTGTGGCCCATTGAGTGGGTTGGGCCCCAAGGCTGTGTTTCCACAGGGGACTCCTTCAAGAGAATCCTGGGGAAACCCAACCCAAGGGAAGCCAGCTTCTGCGCCCGCCTCACCCTGTGGAGGAACACGGAATCCGCCCGTGTGGGGCCCGGGTATAATATGGAGTCCTGAAGGGTGAATCTGATGGAATGTTTTCTTTCTCAGAGTCTGTGAGCTGGTTCATAGAACAGAGGCATCTGCTCCCATTTAAAAAAAATAGAGCGTATTACATTCAGCTTTGGGGGGGAAAAAAAGGAACTGTAAGTTTGGAAAAAAGCCTTTGTTTAATCACATCAAGCCTGTGTCACACACTGAAAAATGCCAGGAAATTCCAAGCTAAAGGCAGATATTTCATCCATAACTCATGCCATGGTGCTTATTTTTTCATACCCCTGCAAACAGAGGATGAAGCATCAAAAAACTGAGCTGTATGTGCTAGACTTTTGGTTTGTTTTGTTTTGTTTTTGTTTTTGTTCTTGTCAGTTCATGTCATAACCTTGGCATTATTCCCTTTTTAAAAGATTAATAGAATATGAGATTATACTGATCCTGTTCTTTTATTTCTTAGTGCTGAACAAGCACTTTTGGCACTCTCAGCTCAAATTACTGCCATGTTGCTCTGTGCTGTAGTATGTTTGGCTATGGAATCAAGTGTCTTGACCTACCATCTATCTTTAAGGCCTGAGAAAGAAATTATTTTAGCATTCCTGCTCTTAGTTCATATATATATAAATCTGTGATCTATGATGTGTCTGATGCTTTAAAGTTAGCACACAATGATGAAGAACAAAAGAAGCAAAGAGGATGGGATAGGGGTAGGGGGTGGGAAGAAAAAAACTACCAGGACCCACAAGCAGAATACTATTAAGTTTCCTGCTTTTGTGCCCAGCATGGGTTCTGGATCTTATAAATGGGATAAAGAATGTATGTAACTTCAAAAATATGTAATTCTTTCTCTTTTAAATGTGGAAAATACTCATTTTTCAGCCTGAGTACCCTGAATTTCTGTGTTGTCTTTAGAGCTGTGCAGTATATAACAAGATCAAGGAGCCTGCCATAGACAGTGCAGTTCCCCTTTTCAAGGATGTGAAACTTGATCATTCCAAATCATTGGGAATAAAAGAGAGAAAAAGAATAAAGAAAGAAAGAGAGAGAGAGAGAAGGAAGGAAGGAAGGAAGGAAGGAAGGAAGGAAGGAAGGAAGGAAGGAAGGAAAGGAAGATTAACATCAAGCATCACCTGGTGACATAATCATGATTATGATTGCCGGTCATTGCAACAGAATCATAAAGCATGTCAAAGAACAGTGACAGGAATATGGCTTTAGCCAAATAGAGAATTCTCTATAACAGATCAAACTTTAGGGTCGGTAGGTTCTTGATCAATTAGCAAGTACTTACTGAGGACCAACCAACCATACGCTTCACTTACTATAAACGTGAGCTATGAGACCTGCTCTCAGTGAACTTTCCAATCTAGTTTCAATATGATGGTATAAGATACAGGGTATGGGAGGTATCTGTCTACTGCGCTCACAGCCATTGCAGTCCATGGAGCTCTACAGAGACTTTGCTGGGGCATGTGTGAATTGGATGGGCACTGGGCAACTGTGCTCACTCAGGGAAAATAATTCAACCTGGGCAAAGGCGATCCTAAGAAGTGGAGAGGCAAAAACGTAATATGCGTTCTTTGTGCAAACTTGCTGGGAGGAGCACAAGAAGCAGGACCCAGATGCTTCCACCAACTTCTCAGGGTTTTCTACGTAGTGCTCAGACAGGTGGAAGACCATGTCCGCTGAAGAGAAAGGAAAACTTGAAGACATGGTAAAAGGCAGACAAGGCCCATTGTGAAAGAGAAATGAAACCTTATACCCGGCCTACAGAGAAACAGAGAAGAAGTTCAAGGATCCCAATGCACTCAAGAGGCGCCCTTCAGCCTTTTTGTTGTTCTGTTCTGAGTATCACCCCAAAATCAAAAGAGACCATCCTGGCCTATCCATTGGTGATGTTTCAAGGAATCTGGGAGAGATGAGGAATAACACTGCTGCAGATGATCAGCAGCCATATGAAAAGAAGGCTGCAAAGCTAAAGGAAAAACACAAAAAGGATATTGCTGCATACAGAGCAAACGGAAAGCCCGATACATCAAAAAAGGGAGTTGTTAAGCCTGAAACGAGTAATCATAAGAAGTAAGGGAAGCTGGGATGGCTCAGTGGGTTAAACGCTCACTTTGCAGCCCTGGAGACTGAGAATGAAATCCTGGCTCTGCCCCAGGTGGACCCTCATGCTGAAATGGGGTGTGGCCCCAGTTCAGTTCTTGCCGGGGCCTATGCAGAAGGCTCCCAGCCCAGTTCCTGCCCTGCGCAGCCCTGTGCCCACCTGTGGAGTGAAACTATGAGGAAAACTAATGTTGTCAACTATGGAGACAGCTCTGGGCCCTCCCCCTTCTCTGTCTGTCTCTCTGTTAGGAAGGAAGGAAGGAAGGAAGGAAGGAAGGAAGGAAGGAAGGAAGGAAGGAAGGAAGGAAGGAAGGAAGGAAGGAAGGAAGGAAGATGAAGATGATGAATAAGTTGGCACTAAAGCAGTTTTTTTTCTTGTCTATAAAGCATTTAACCCCTCTGTACACAACTCATTTCTTTCAAAGAAAAAAACCTGAAATGTAAGACTGTGTAAGATTTGTTTTTAAAACTATACAGTGTCCATTTTTGTATGGTTAATACACTACTGAATGTATCTTTAGATAGCCCTGTCCTGCTGGTATTTTCAGTAGCCACTAAGCCTGCCTGGTACAGCATGGGGGTTGTAAATTGGCATGGAAATTTAAAGCAGGTCCTCCTTATTGGAGCATAGCACAAATTAGTTATACGAGTATGTGGGATGGTAGTTTTTTCATCTTCAGTTGTCTCTGAGGCAGCTTATGAGAAATGATTGTTATTCTGTTTACTGAATATCACTCTGTAATTGAAAAAAAAAATGTAGCTGTTTTGTTGACATTCTGAATGCTTCTAAGTAAATACAAATTATTTTTATTAAAATAATATGTAAATATTATGTAATTATATGTAATATGTAAAATAAAATGGGGTGATGTCAGGATGGCTAAGCAGGTTGAGCACTCGCCTTGAAGCCCCAGGGTCCGAGGATCTTATCTTGGGCCTGGCCAATGTGGACCCAAGTGCTGAACTGAGGTGTGCTTCCCATGCGGGAAGCCCCCTGCCCAGTTCCCACCCTGTGCCAACCCCCCCCCCCCGGCCCCCAGCGCACCTGTGTAGAATGAAACTATATCAAAAACCAATGACGTACAACTATGAAAACTGCGGTGCCCCCCCGCCTTCTCTCTGTTTCTCTCTGTCTTTTTCTGTCTCTCTGTCTGCCTCTCTGTGAAAACAATAAAATAAATCTTTAAATATTTATATGATATAGGATAGTGCACGTGTACCAGAACTTAAAAATTCATGCACAAGGATTCATCATGCTAACATTGCAACCACATCTGCAATAAATGAATCCAAGGCTCTAGAGTCGAACACACCTAGGTTTGAATCTCACTTTAACTCATTCTTTTAACAACACTGTGATAGTTACTGAGTGCCGACTCTGCATCAGCTTCTGTGGCAAGTACTGGTGGTACAGCAATGAGAGTGAAACAGATACATCCCCTTCCTTCATAGAGCTTAGAGGACAGTCTCTGACACATACATTAATAATCATGTATTACAAAATCTCAAATTGTTATAAACGCTCAGAGGAAAGTTTAAGGTGAAGAAGAGAGTATAAGAAGATCCTAATTTAGAATGGGGAAGTGAGACAAAGCATCTTTATTTCTAAGGCAGAAGACAGAGAGCATATCACCAAGTCTGCTAGATGATCATGGAATGAAGGAGTGATTAGAGGCGAACACCATTACTTACAGCACCCAACCCACCCCAAAATGAGTGCAGCATTTGGGATTAAAATGATCTTGTTCAGGCATCAACCCGCCTGAAGCATACTCTTCTCCTTAGCAGAGGTGAATATATTAATACCTGCCACAGATTTATATTAGAAAACAAATAACATCTTCACAAAAATAGTAGAATACCCTACTGAGACCATACCAAGGGTTAGTCAAATGCCTATTGAGAAACATTACAGGCATAATAAAAAAATATATAAAATATATAAAATATATAAAATATTTAAAATATTTAAAAATATATAAAATATTTACAGTACCATAGGAGAAAACAAATCCCCCCAAAATAAAGACAAGATGCATCTGCAGTAGGAGATCATTAACGGTGGGGTTCTTAGGGGTCAACACTTTCTTTTTATAAGTTCAGCAAAGTACCAGTACTTGATTTATAAGGCGGTACGTTCAAAAGTTCATATAACTAAATATACAAACTGGCTTGTTTGTTTTGGATCATTCAGTGTCTGAGAGTGAATTATTCATTCAAGCATTAATAAATTAAAATTTTTCTATTTGGCAGTTGAGAAAATTTACTTAAGGAAATAAAAGATATCCACCAAGTTTGGACTGGCTTATGTATTTTTTTAAAGCTGGCTTAAATCTCAAATCTTCAAGAGTAGAAGAAAGTTTAAGTTATTTATTAAAGTGTGTCTTTTACTCTACTGATTTATTGTGTATGTAAATACAAATCCTGATATTGTTTTAAACTCAACTACGAAAACAAGAATTTACCTGCATATTATCTAACTCAATAGCACTTACTTTGACAGGAAAGAGAATCTGCTATAAGAATCAAAGCTAACAGAAGTTTCCTCTATCATGAAATAACTTTTAATCACAGTCCATTCCCTTTCAAAATGTCATTTCTATATCTTTTTTCCATGGCTTAAACATACTTTTGTTTTGCATTCTCTACTAAAATACATTTTTGGTGACTTCAAACTTCTGAAAACAATTACAGTTTTGGCCTATTCTTATCTAGATTCAATAGGAAAATGTCATTCTATCAACCACTCCACAGGAAAAATAATAGCCCCCAAAGGTAGTAGATAGTTTAAGATCTATTAGGATTCAAATTTTTCTTAGAAGAAAAACAAAAGACTATTTGTCTCCCCCTTCTTTAAAAACCATGGCTATTAACTACACTCTCATTCTGTTTTTTCACTATACAGTTCAAACATCTCTCTTGAAGAATATGTCTTTGAAATTCATTTTGTCTTGCTTCCTTTGATGGACTTTATAAAAAGTAAAAACTCAGCATGATTTCTCTATTCGCTTATGAATTGCAGAGATCGTGCACATGCCTTGCAAATTTTACAATACCACAGAAAACAGTTCCTAGTATCTGTCACTACCTATTCTTTTCAGCACTCTCAGGCTTTCTTTTAATGAGTTTGTCCTCCATTATAACTCCTAATTTTGAGGGAGGAAAAAAACCCCACAAAACCTAACCCCAGAATTGTCCCATCTTTCTTAATCCAAATATCATTAGAGTTGTTTTCACCCTTGCACCATCAATAGCTTAACAGAAAACCACATCTTTTCTCTTAAATTGGAGTTTATATAAAGCATTTTTCCAGACCCTGACACAAAATAGGCATGTGAAAAAATAGTTCCCTCCTCTTCATTCTTTTTACATATTGTGCAGCATCTTTGCTACACTCTTGCCAGGCAACTGATTTAAATTGCAATTTAATAAAATTATACATTATTTCTTAGTTAAGTATCTCCTATTAAGTACATTTCCTTGAATTCGACCTGTGGATTTGAATTAATCTTCCATTTAGCTTCTCGCCCGTTCTTCATGTGTAAACCCAGTTTTCTCAATCTACCTTTGCTCATCTCCTGTCTTCTAATTGCACCAACATTCTCTTACTTCTTAAGATGCTCACCTCTATAGACTGCCGACTCTGTGTCACACGCCCTGTTAGATTCTGTTGCGCATAAAATCATACATTAGATCCAGGCTTTACCCTCAAGATCCGATGCCTGCATGGACACATATCAATGAATAAACAATTTAGTCCTCAAGTTGCACTAAATAACGTGAAGAGAATTCAGAGAAAAATAACATAACTGGGAATGAAACACGGAGAAGTCTTCACAGGCCGGGCCAGATTTTAATATGCACAAAAGGAGATGGTAATGAGCTTGTGGACCAAGTAATGTTCTGTTCAGTGGGATGCAAAGCAAGAGGGTCCCAATGTGCATTGTGTTTGTGTTACATTTGTTAGTCTTGGGGGAATGAGTTCCTGAATATTAGATAGCAATGATTCTGCCTAGTTAGGTTTCGTTGGAACCATAGGAGCTGAGCGAGAGCGGAAACTTTTCATGTTAGAACACTTACAGGTTTTTCAAAGCAGTCCACATTTATGATCTTCTTGACTCTACAAAGAAAATAGGAACCATATATTTCATTTTAAAACTAAGAAAATGGAGTCTCGGTGTAAGAAATGTATCTAGCACCTTCTGGTAGAATGATAATGAAAACAGGCCTTTTGATTCTGAGCTCAGAGTTCTATAACAAATGCAATAAAAATTTTTCTCAGCTTCAGGAATCATGCAGTAATGATTTTCCATGTGTATGTTCCACAGCAGTAAAGCTTATGGAAAAGAAAAGTGTATTTATGAAATCTATCTGTAAAGATTCTAATTATTGTTCACAGGAGGAAAAGCCAACATCAGCTAAAAGCAAGACCTATCATTCTTTTGGATTGCATAATAATTATTTTAACTACTTATATTTATCTAAGAATATTTTTAATAAATTTTTTTAATAAATTTATATAACGATTATACACTACAAATACTGAAGATGAATAGAAATTGTTTTCATTGTCTACCAAAAGCAGTGTGCAGGTTCAGCTTATGGCCAATGGACTTTAAGATGCAATTCCACCTACAGGCTGTTTGAATTCTTTACCTAGCCTTCAATTTCCCCAGTATGACTACTAATTAAAAAGCACTTTCATAAAATTCACAAAAAACCTATTTGTTCTAGTATTTGTTTGCTTAAAATAGAAATATTTTAATTACCTACATATTTGAAAACCTTAAGAATCTTGTCCATATAGGTAATCCTAATCATGTTTCCTTCATTTATTGTCTAAAGAACTCAATAAAACATCATGGAGGGTGGGCAATCATTCTTGCTTTTGCTATTGTTTATTTTTAACAATACACACACATTATAACCATAGTGACCACTAATTAGGCCCTAACCTTGACCCCGGAACTGTGCTGATATAACAGATATTAACTCACATAATTCTCCCAAAATTGCTATTAGGAAAGTATCATTACCCACATTTTATACATGAAGAATTGATTTTTGGCAATAACCAAGTATAGAAAGGTTATTTAGTGTGGTCATTCCATCTCTAAAATACTTTTACAAAAAGAAAAATGTGAACATAATTGCTCTTGTGGTTGCCCCTCTCTGTTACCTTAAAAAAAAAGAAAAAGTAGTATTAAGCTGGCTCTTTTCCCTATGCTAACAGGGAATATGGTACTATAAATAAATCACAGCAGGAGACACCAAATAAATGTAGGGTTATTTTCATTGATATGCTCCCAAACCTGTTAATTCCACTTAACTGGGGCTCCTATTTAGAAGCCATGGAAGCACCATGCAGTTGCCTAGTGTGTGGGTAACACTTTGCTAGAGGTAATGTACACAAAATTATTATTATTTTTTTATTATTGTTTTGACAGAGAGAGAGTTATATATATATACAGAGACACAGACAGAAATGAACTGGGGGCACTCTGCAGTTCAGCATATGGGTCCACATGGGCCAGGGCCGGGATTCGATCCTCGGTCCCCAATGCTGCAAAGTGAGCGCTCAACCCACTGAGCCATCCCGGCTTCCCCTTGTACAAAAAATTAGACCAAACTGACTTTATTCATCTATATCCTTAACTGGTCAAATGCTGTTAATTCCTTGACAGTAGAAAAAAGTGTCAAGAGTATAATACTTTTCCCCCTCTTCTGTGCCACTGTGCTGAGCCCAACTTCTAGCCCCTATCCTGAGACATTTGCTCCCTCAGGCTACGGCATGGAAGCAAAGAAACTTGACAGACTCCTTAAGAAGACTCTTTAGTCTTCCATAAATTGGGTAAATTCACTCACCCCTGGCAAATATTTGTTTACTCATCATTTATTGAGCATATATTTATTAACTACTATTTTTTTTTTTTT
>PVKE010029252.1:0-20386 GCA_004027555.1 Craseonycteris thonglongyai | reverse complement strand
AGAGAGAGAGAGAGAGAGAGATACAGAGATAGAGACAGAAAGAAGGGGGAGGGCCCAGAACAGTCTCCATAGTTGCACATCATTGGTTTTTCCACATAGTTTTCAGTCCACAGGTGGGCGCGGGGCTGCACAGGGCAGGAACTGGGCCAGGGTTTCACCCTGGTGAGAACTGAACTGGGGGCACTCCCCAGTTCAGCATATGGGTCCGCACGGGCTGGGGCCGGGGCAGGGATTCGATCCTCGGTCCCCAGGGCTGCAAAGTGAGCACTTAACCCACTGAGCCAACCCGGCTTCCCCTGTTTTTTAAGAACTATTTTCAGTGGACCTTTAAAACGTGATTTCACTTATTGGGAGAATGAGTTCCAAATCTTGCCTATCTCAGACAGTCCACACACACACACAAACACAGACACGCACCAAGTGAGACATGGTATTTGTGTTTCTCTGACTTACTTCACTTAGCGTAATACCCTCTAGATCAGGGATGTCCAATCTTTTGACTTCCCTGGGCCACATTGGAAGAAAAATTGTCTTGAGCCACACATAAAATATACTAACACTGACAATGGTTGATGAGCTAAAAAAAAAAATTGCAAAAAAAAAAAAAATCTCATTATGTTTTAAGGAAGTTTATGAATTTTTGTTGGGCTGCATTCAAAGTTGTTCTGGGTCTCATGTGTCTGGTGGGCCACAGGTTGGACAAGCTTGCTCTACTAGGTCCATCGGTATTCTTGCAAATGGCAAGGGTACGTTCTTTTTCATTTGCGAGCAATTTTCCATTGTGTATTTATATATATATCACATCTTCTTTCTGCATTTTTTTAGTTATGTATTACTATTAGTTAGAAACTCACCACTTAATTCAGAAAACATATCTTTTACTTTCAAGAAACAATGACACACTATGTTCATTCAGACTTGGGTATTTGGCAGACATTTTCTCAAAAACGAATGAAGTAAATAGGTATGTCACATCAGGAAAAACAAGTGTCTGTTGCCAATGATAAAATCAAAGTTTTAAAGAAAAAACTAAAATCTTGGGAAATTTCATCTACCACCATGAGTTTAACAGCTTCTTAATACTTAAAGACTTTTCTGATAAAATTGATGGTGTTATTAATAAATATGATTTTCTGTCAACATCCGGAAGACCTGCATAGCTCAATAGACCAAATTACCAATGTGTATGTTACAAAATCAAGCATGAGTGAAAGATCCCTTCAAAGTATAAGACTGACAAGTAGATTTCAGTGTAATAGAGCATAAAAAGTTGTCGATATGATTTCGGATTACACATTGCAACTAACCATTAATGCATCACAGCTCATCAAACTTAATAGTAGAGTAGCAAAAAATAGCCACAAATATGTGAAAAGTCATATAGAAAGGCATGATGTCAAGGGAACTATAAGTAGTTCAATAATTACTAGAACAATGGTTCTTTTGCAAGCATATTTGCTATTGAAAACTGTTTTTAAGACACTAAACTACTTTGTTGAAATTACTGCTTTGTTTATGAAATGTTTCCTTGTTTGTAAATGAACTCTAAGAGTAGTAACTGCTTCACGGTATTTTTTCCCAACAATTTAAGTGTTAAGGAGACATAAAAGTTGATTTACGTTTGTAAAGGTCCATGTTGATAAACAGTACACTTTAAAGACAATATATTGGATAATGACTTCAAGTTTTAATTTCCATGTGAACATTTCTTCTGTGCAGCCACTGAAATGTCCTAAGAATAATTGACCCATTAAGAGATAAGTTTAGGGGAAGCTGGGATGGCTCAATGGGTTAAGCGCTCGCTTTCCAGCCCCAGGGACCAAGGATCAAAACCCGGCCCAGGCCTGTGCAGACCCATATGCTAAACTGGGTGTGCTTCCCATGTGGGATGCCCCCAGTTCAGTTCTCATCCCCTGGTTTGGCGGCTGGCTCAAGGGGGCATGCCTCCCATGAAGGAGGCACCAGTTCCTGCCCTGCATGGCCCCTCCCCACTTGTGTGGAATGAAACCATGTTGAAAAAACTGATGATGTACAACTATGGAGACTGCTCTGGGCCCTTCCTCTTCTCTCTGTCTCTGACAAAAACAATAAAAAAAAGAGAGATAAATTTAATATGTATTTGAAATCCACACTAGCTCTCAAGTGCCTCACAGATTAAAGCTTTATTCTTGGCAGTGTCAGAAATATACACCCTTCTTGAAAACTGCTTTTGGGAAAGAAATTGTTTACTTTGGATGTTCCCCACGAACAAGGGACACTCTTGAATAAAATAAGTGTTTTATTTATTTCAAGGCAAATAAATGATATTTTCAAATGCCTCCAAACAGACCCAATGCCACAGTCATTACTGAGTTCTTGGAGTGACCATTCAGAGGGATCTTATTTGCCATGGTTTCAAATAAGAAAGGAAACCAGAGATCAGGAAGATCATAGGCATTTATGCCTAAGGTTTGACCTACAAAATCCTTTGGAAACTTGCCCCTGCAAAACCAAGAGTTGAATAGTGGGCAATGATTAAGTTTCCTGCTCAACAGGGAGAGATGCTCTAGTTGCGCGCTCCAGCCCTCCTTCCTCACACTGAATGGATTCCTTTCCCGGTTTCCCAATGTTTAGGGAAATCTCAAAATAAGATGCTTTATAGCTCTAGTCATCGTTGGTTTGATGGATGAATGGATTTTCCTCACAGATGTAACCCTGGGACATAAGAGACTCATAAGTGGTTTTACTAGAATTTTGAATCTGCATTCTAGGGACTGTTTAATTGCCAGTTGGGTGATTCTTAGCAAATTCCCTGACTTCTCTGGGCTCCAATTTCCTCCTCAGTAAAAGAAAGGGGTAAAGTAGGTGGTTCCATTTCCAAAGTTCTATAATTTTATAAAAACTATCCCATCATTGGTTGTTGGTTCTGTAATTTTATGAACACTGTCCTATCATTGGTTCTTGGGCTCCACAGAAGATGTTGATAAATATGAAGGGTGGTCAGGAAATTCGCAGAATGAAGGGGAAGAAAAGTAAAAAAAAATAAAAATAAAAATATTTAAAATGATGAATTTTTCTTTTCAATATATTCACTCTTAACCTAAATACACTTTTCAGATCTTTCAATAAGTTTATTTATACCCTCAAAAAAAAAGTGGTTTTGCCCTCGAAATATGCTGAAATTGTAGCTTTAACTTCTTTGTTGTCTGTAAACTTCTTCTCTTGAAGTTGTTTTTCATATTTGGGAACAAATAATAATTAGACGAAGCTAGGTCTGGACTGTAGGGAGGGTGATTTAACATTTGGAAGCCACAGTTATGAAGAGCACTGCTCTTGTGCACGGGTATGTTGTCGTGCAAAAGCAGCAGCCCTTTGGTCCATTTGCCTCTTATTTTCTCCTTCAAAGTTTCTTTTAACTGTTTCAACAGACTGGAGTATTATTTTCCAGTTATTGTGAAACCTTTATCCTTATAATCAATCAGCAGGATACCCTCCATATCCCCAAAAACAGTAGCCATAATGTTTCCAGCCAATTGTGACATCTTGAACTTCTTAGGGGGAGGCGTGCCCTTTTCATGCCACTGCATGGACTCCTGCTTTAACTCAGGCTCATCATGATGAACCCAAGTTCTATCTTCAGTGACAACCCACTTTAAAACTTCATCTTTGTTGTCCCTACTGAGGTCCAAAAACTGTCATCACCACTCGACACACTGTTGTTTTTGAAGTGGGGTGAGCACTCTCAGTACCCATTGTGCGCTGATTTTTGACATCCTTAGATGCTGAGTTGGACTATTCAAAATGGTTGTAGGTGATACTCCAACCATTTCTAAGAGATGCTTTTTGTTCAATCTGACATCTTCCACTACAAGTTTTTAACTTTTTTGACAATGTCTGAAGAAGTGGCTGCAACAGGGCATTGCAGACAGAGGTCATCTTCAGTTGACTCTCTGCCTTGCTTGAAAAGGCTGTGCTACTTGCAAACCATGGATTTCCCGGGCAGCAGTCCCTGTAAACTGCTAACATCTCTTCCAAAATGGTTTGAGGTATTTTCCCTTGTTTTGTGAGGAACTCAATGAAGGTGCAAAATTCAATTTTATCCATACTTGGGGTTTTCTTCACATTGACGTGCTTTTTGGCAATATCTGAAAGAACACAGATGCAAGTCAGCTGAAAATTGGCACATATACTAAAAATAAGTCATACATTCAAATTGTGTGCACAAGTACTCTAAGCTCTCCAATACCCACCCCCATTCTGCAAACTTCTTGACCATCCCTCATATCTCCACACACACCTACTTTCCTCACCTTTGCAGACCTAAGCCCAGTTATCTTTTTTTTTTAAGATTTATTTTATTATTTTTGACAGAGAGACAGAGAGAGACAAAGAGAAGGGGGAAGGCCCAGAGCAGTCTCCATAGTTGTATGTCATCAGTTTTCAGCATAGTTTCATTCCACAGGTGTGCGCTGGACTGCATTGCGTGGGAACCAGGCAGGGGGCCTCCCACATGGGAAGCTCGCCCTGGCAGGAAACAAACTGGGGTGGGACGCACACTGCAGTTCAGCGTATGGGTCTGCAAGGGCCGGGGTTGGTACTCGATTCTCAAACCCCAGGGCTGCAATGCGAGTGCTCAACCCACTGAGCCATCCCAGCTCCCCCCCCCGCCCCAGTTATCTTTTGCTGTACTTACATTTGGTGATAAAAGTTAATACATTATTTCAATATTATTGACTATATTCCCTATGCTGTTTTTTACATGACTGTTTTTATTACTGGTAGTTTGTACTCTCAATGCCTTCACTTTTTTCACTATCCTCCCAGCCCTCCTTCATCTGGCAACCATCAGTTTGTTCTTTGTACCTATACAATTATTTCTGGTTTGTTTAGTCATTCATTTTATTTTTTAGAGTCCACATGTAAGTGAAATCATGTGGTATTTGTCTTTCTTTATCTGACTTATTTCATTAGTGTAATACCCTCTGGGTCTATTCATGTTGTCGCAAATGGCAAGATCTCATGGCTGAGTAATGTTCCATTGTATAGATGTACAACCTCTTTATCTGTTCATCTATCAATGGAAACTAAAGTTGCTTCCTTATTGTGACTATTGTAAATAATGCTAAAATGAACTTAGGAGTGCATATATCTTTTCAAATTAGTGCTTTGAATTTTGTTTTAGATAAATACCCAGAGGTAGAATTGCTGGATTATAGGGTAGTTATATTTTTAATTTTTGAGGAACCTCTATACTGTTTTCAATAGTGACTGCACCAGTTTATATTCCCATGAACAGTGCAAGAGGGTTCCCTTTTCTTTGCGTCCTTGTCAACACTTGTTTGTTGATTTATTGACAATAGCCTTTCTGACAGATATGAGGTGCAGATGTGATTAAATCAAAGAGACTGACATATCGCTTCAGCATTCTTTGCAAGGAAATGAGAAGCAATTAGACAACACTGATCTTACAAAATTAACTGTAACTTCACTGGCTGTCCAAGTGAAAGCTGACAATTTGAGGTTCTGAAGTTGTTTTATAAAAAGTTTGCCCATTTCATTTTTAAAAAGCCTGGTGATTTTGGTTGGTGTTGTTATGAATTCACAGATTCATTTCAAGAGGATTGACACAATAATATTGAATCTTTTAATTGATAAACATAGCATATATCCCATTTATTTAGCTCTTTAATTTTAGCAATGTTTATAGTTTTGCATGTATAAGATATATATAGATATACATATATATCTATATATTATATCTATCTATCTAGATAGATAGATAGATAGATATAGTTACTAATTTGGCTTTAAGTTCTATTATATGATTGGAAGCTATTAAATGTCATTGTTATTTATTTTTATTTATTAAATGTATTGGAGTGACATTGAAATGTTATTATTTTCTTAATTTTACTTTCTAAATTTGTTGTTATTATAGTATCTAAAATTAAAGTTAAAATTTTTTTAGCCTAATAACTTATGACCTCGCTAAATTACATATTAGTTATGATAGGTTGCTTGGAAATTTCTTAGGATTTTTAATGCATATTGTATGTCATCTGTGAGTAAAGAGTGTTTTATATCTTACTTTTGAATATATGTATCTTTTATTTATTTTTCTTGCCTTACTCAGTTGGCTGGGATCTCCAGTAAAATGTTGAATAGAAGTGGTAAAATGAATATCTTTCTTTGTCAGTTCCAGAAATCTGTTTTAAAATTTTGGCCAACTCATAAGCTGCACATGCTCACAGCAAGATTCTATGAGGCTGGACAAGGTACAGCTATTGGAGAAAGAACAGCTACTGAGGAGCTGTGAGCTAAATGAGTACCAAAGCTCACATAAGGGCGGAAAACATTCAAGGTTTGACAGAATGCACGAAAAGACCTAGAACAATTTGAGAATTCAATAAATACCCAATAAATGCTAAGGTCATTAGTTGGTGACCTGCTCTCCCCATCATAATGAAGAGTTGAAACTGTCCTAATGCGTTCATGTACCATGCTGCCTTTTGATGTTTAATTTTTCTTTCAAGGTGCTGTCTAATGATTACTTTAAACAGATGTCACATCTTGGGAGTTGGGAAGTCTTCACTCAGATTCTATAATATTTCACACCCTTGTACATACCTATCCCCACTCTCAGTACATTAGCTGAAGAAAACGCTTAAATGCCTTTCTTAATATGAAGGTCATAGCACCACATCAGGATTATAGCATGATATAAACAGATGTAGTTAAGATGAAACTGAGGAGAAATTTTGGAAATCAGGAAAGGAAAACCAAAATAGAAAGAAATATCTAATAATAAAAATCACTAGATTTGGGAAACATGTCCCAAAGGGAGTAGTGAGAGCATTACTCTAGTTTAATGTTAGCTTCATTCATAGAAGTCTTAGAAAACACATCACAGGAAATAATTCTTTGGCCAGAGCAATAAAGAAGGTGACTTAATGCTTTTTCTCAGTTTTGAAAAATACTGCATTACCACAGTTAAAAAAATAATAGAGGGAAAATAACACCAAAGGCAAAATTTGAGATTTTTGCCTTGTCAAGAATAACAGGAAGATACTTACGCTGTCAAAGCATAAAAATACAGCAAGCTGCTCTTTAAAGCCATCAGCTGCTTTGATGCCAATTTTTTTTTTTTTAACCAGCTATATAGAGTTTGTCTTTCTTCTTTATCTCTTTGAAATGTTTGGAAAATAATTTATTTTGAGAACTTTGGACTAGTGCTTGTCCTCAGTTACGGCTTGCCTCACTCAATGCATTCTTTAGAAATTGCTTCGGCACACATAAAAGGAGTTCTAGGTTGGCCTAGCCTTTCTGACTCTATCCAAATAGGGGAAGCTAGGAACATAAACAATCAAGGACAAGGAACCAAGGACAAAGAAGCACAGTAGTGAATAAGTCGAGGCTTCACTGTAGTTTTAGTCCAGAGTATACATGGTCTTCCTCTGCCATCTCATGTCTCACTGCAACATAGTGTGTTGTATACACTGGTAGAGAGGTCAAGGTGTAGTCTCACAGTCTGGTGAATTTTTTATAACTAGTCTTTAGCTCAAGTGTCTTTTATTTTGAGTTGCAGTCATAAAAATGAAGTGGATTATAAGAAGTCAACAGATTAGTGAAATCAACTAAACTTGGTAGGACACAGAAATTGGCCTGGATAAGTCAAAACAAAGAAGGATCTAAAGCAAGCAATAAATAGGAGCTGGGCCACAAAGCTAAAAGATCAAAAGTTTAGGAGTTGAGTACTGGAAAAAGCTGGTCCAGTGAGTAAGTGGGTATGTGGGAGGATTCCTAGAGCAAATGCTAGCAACAGAGAGCTGTTACTTAACCTGAGGCTGGACTTACTTTCTCATCCTATAAGAAAATGGACCAAGATTAGAGCAAGTGGTAGTATTCAGTTAAATCGAACTGAGCTGATATAACATGAACTGAATCAATATAAACTAATTGAACTGCATTAAAAGAAAATATACTGGATTGCACAATTTCCTTTTAGAAACATAATGTTATATATAGGCACACATATGCACCTGTAAAATTCAGATAATACAATCCTTTGTTTAAGTTTATTTTTAAGTACTTAGGCTTGGAATGGTCTTTAAAATTTTTAAGTGGAAGCTGGGATGGCTCAGCGTGTTAAGTGCTTGCTTTGCAGCCCCAGGGACAGAGGATTGAATCCTGGCCTCCAGCCCATGAGGACACATATGCTGAACTGGGGTGTGCTTCCCATGCAGGAGGCCCCCAGTTTGGTTCTTGACCCCATCCTGGTTTGACCCCTGGCTCCAGGGGGCATGCCTCACATGTGGGAGGCCCTGGGCCAGGTTTCCGCCCTGTGCTGCCCCCTCCTGCCCACCTGTGTGGAAAAAAAAACATCTGGAAAACTGATGATGTTCAACTATGTAAACTTCTCTGGGCTTACTCCCTTCTCTCTGTCTCTCTCTGACTCTGTCAAAAGCAATAAAATAAATCTTTCAAAAAAAAAATTTAAGTCTATCCTGTTCACCCTTAGGACCACAGGTCAACTGTCTCAATGATATGACAATCTTCATGAAACACACTGTACAACATATGTATTATGTAGAGTTTTTGCCTTTTAAAAATAACTTTTGGTTATTTTTAGGTTTTATAGGAGGGAAAACCTGCACCCTCACTTCCATCTACCATCTTAACCTGGTATAATGCTCTATAGTACTTCACAATAGTAAATACCTTCGTAAAAATAAGAGCCCAGAGACGGGATGAGGCAAAAGAACGAAATGGGAAAGGAAGTTGTAGAACTAATGAAGCAGATCATAAACTAATATAGCAGCGTTACAGAACTTTTTTTTTTTAAGTTGTTAAATTTATTGGAGTGACATTGGTTGGTAAAAATTACATCACTTTCAGGTGTACAACTTTACATTACACTATGTATTGCACTATGTGCTCACCACCCAGAGTCAGTTCTCTCTCCATCACCATATATTTGATGCCCCTTCTCTACTCCCCCACTCCCATCCCTTCTTACCCTCAGGTAACCACTAAAAGCATTGCAGAATTTATAAATAAATTAGAAAGGCCAAGGAAAGGACTAGGGTTGGTTAAAAACTGGATTAATGGCATGAAGGAGACATTGAAATAAGTCACAGGTGAGATTTGAGAAATCAGAGCAAAGATGATAGTTATAAAACACAAATATAATCTAGCATTGAAGGCAGTTGGTACCCCTGAAATAAAGACTTCCACTAAATATACAGTACACTAATAAAAGTTTTCCAAAATGAAGAAAGAATTGAATTTACAGCTTCAGAAGACACTTTGTGTACATGAGAAATCATGATACAAAATTAGTGCTATCTAGAATTCTATTTAAATTACTGAACTAAAAATTTTTTTAAAGGAATTGCTTTAGATATTTAGGCAGAAAAAAGTAAGTCACCAAAGAAGCAGAAAATATTCCAGAAGATAATGAAGCAATATCTACAAATTTCTATAGGAACAAATGTCAACCCTAGAATATTTAATCCAGCCAAATTGCCATTCAGAAAAATAAGAGAAAAAGCAGACACCTCATATGTGAAAAAAAGTAGAGGACTCAGTGAAGATTTCTTGACTAACACAATAATAAAAACCAGCCAGTTCAGTAATTTGTAAATTAAGAACCACTAGATTGGAAAATTGTGGTAAAATTAAACAAAAACAAACACTGGTGGGAATTGAGTCAATGTAAAAACAGAACAAAATTTAACAATTGCAGGAAGTATGGTTGCAAAACACAACATAAATGCTATAATCCAAAACAAGTAAAAATATTATAAGTAACAAAAATAGAAAGGTGGGAGGAATAAAGGAAATGTATCGATGTTAATTGTTTCACTGTTGATGGCAGAGAGAAAAGCCATACTATAATTAGAACTGTAGTGTTCTTTTTTTAATGACAATGATAAAAATGATTTTCTTCATATGTTTATTTTAAAGTTAGAGGGATTTTAAAAATGCAACTCTGAAACATAAAAAATTTTAATCTCACTTTTAACAATTTATTAGTTATTCTTCTTAAAGCAAAATTAAATGTTGGTTATTTTATTTAAAATAGCATAGAATATTATCTAATTCTTATAAAATTAACTTTATCTATATATACTTCTTTTTGATACTCTATTGTCTTGTATTAAATTTTTATTAATTTCTGTTCTTTTCATAGAATTAATTTTTCTTACTTTTACATAAGTATCACATTACCTATATCCAAAAAATTATAAAATTTAACATATTCATCATTTAGTTGAAAAAATATTTCTATTTTCTTTATTTCTAAGTCACGAGTTTTTCAAACTTAAATTTCATATACGTGGCATAATTCAGTTACCCTTTTGTATTGATTTTTCATTTAATTTTATGTTACTATGTGATTAAATACATTTTATATTCTCCAAAATAATGTATACATTCCAACTAAAGGGAAAAGTTTAATCTCTATAGAAATAAAGATACAAATATGAATATTAGATCAACTTTGGTAATGTTTGGTTCAAATCTTCTATATCCTTGCTTATTTTTGGTCTGCTTTATCATGAAGAACATGACTATTACAGGTTTTTCCTTATACTACATTAGAAACTATGCTTTTAGGTACATATACATTTGTGATTATTATTTTTTCCTCTTTGATTTCTCCTTATGTTATGTTCTATCACAGTTTATTTCTTAGTTCTCTTGCTTTAAATTCTGTTATCTGGAGTTATTATTATAAAATAAGCTTTCTTTGGCTAGAGTTTATGTGGTGGATCTTTTTTTCATAACTTTATTTTTATTTATTATTATTTTTTATTTATTTGTTTTTTTGTTAAATTTATTGGGGTGACATTGATTGATATCAATTACATTGTTCCCAGGTGTACAATTCTACATTACATTGTCTGTACATCCATTATATGCTCACCACCCAGAATCAGCTATCTTTCCATCACCGTATCTTTGATTCCCTCTCCCTACTCCCCCCACCACCCATCTCTCCCACCCACCTCCCCACTTACCCTCAGGTAACCACTAAACTATTGACTGTCCATGAGTCTTTGTTTCTTTGTTCCTTTCAGTTTTATATTCCACCTATGAGTGAGGTCATATGTTTCTTGATTCTTTCATTCTGACTTATTTTGCTTAATAAGATGTTTTCAAGATCCATCCATGTTGTCAGAAATTGCTGTATTTCATCTTTTCTTATTGCTGAGTAGTATTCCATTGTGTAAATGTATCACAACTTCTTTATCCAGTCATCTATCAGAGGACACTTTAGTTGATTCCACAACTTAGCCACTGTGAACAGTGGTACGATGAACATTGGGGTACATATATCTTTGTGGATTAAAATTCCAGGTTTTTTGGGTAGATACCTAGGAGAGGGATTGTTGGGTCATATGGCAATTACATTCCTAGTTTTTTTTGGAATCTCCACACTGCCTTCCACAGTGGTTGTACCAATTTACATTCCCACCAGCAGTGTATGAGGGTTTCTTTTTGTCCACAGCCTCTCAAGCACTTGTTATTCTGTGTCTTGTTGATTATAACCATTCTAACAGGTGTGAGGTGGTATCTCATTATGGTTTTAATTTGCATTTCCCTAATTGTTAGTGATGTTGAGCATTTTTTTCATGTATATGTTGGCTGTGTGTCTTCAGGGGAGAAGTGTCTGTTTAGGTCTTCTACTCATTTTTTAATTGGATCGTTTGGCTTTTTGTTGTTGAGTTGTATGAGTTCTTTATAATTTAGATATTAGCTCTTATCAGAGGCATTATTTGCAAATATTTTCTCCCATTCAGTTGGTTTTCTTTTTACTTTGTTGATGGTGTCCTTTGCTGTGTAGAAGCTTTTTAGTTTGATATAGTACCATTCATTTATTTTTTCTTTTAATTCCCTTGCCTTTGGAGTAAAGTTCATAAAGTGCTCTATGAGCCCAAGGTGTATAAGTGCAATGCCAATGCCTTCTTCTACACACTTTATAGTTTCGGATCTTATGTGGAGGTGCATAATCCACTTTGAGTTAATTTTGGTATATGGTGACAGTTCACAGTCCAGATTCATTCTTTTGCATGTGGTTTTCCAATTTTCCCAGCACCATTTACTGAAGAGGCTTTCTTTTCCCCATTGTATGTTTTTGGCTCCTTTGTTAAAGATTATCTGTCCATATATTTGTGGGTTTATTTCTGGGTTTTTGATTCTGTTCCATTGGTCTGTATGTCTGTTTCTGTGCCAATACCAAGCTGTTTTGCTTATTGACGCTTTGTAATATAGACTGAAGTCAGGGAGTGTGATGCCTCTAGCCTTATTTTCTTTCCGGAGGATTGCTTTGGCAATTCGGGGCTTTTGTGGTTCTGTATGAATCTGATAATTTTTAAAATCTATTTCTTGAAAGACTGTCTGTGAGATTTTGATGGGATTGCATTAAATCTGTATATTGTTTTGGGTAATGTGGCCATTTTAATATGTTGATTCTTTCAATCCATGAACATGGAATGTCCTTCTATTTCCTTGTAACTTCTTTAATTTCTTTTAAATGTGTCTTATAGTTTTCTGTGTATAAGTCCTTCACATTCTTTGTTAAGTTTATTCCTAAATATTTTGTTTTTGTTTTGATTGCAAACAATATCATCTTTCTCATTTCTTTTTCTCAAGTTTTGTTGTTTGTATATAAAAATGCTGTGGATTTTTGTACATTGATTTTGTATCCTGCAACTTTACTGTATTCATTTATTATTTCTGATAGTTTTCTGGTGAAGTCTTTAGGGTTTTCTATATAAAGGATCATGTCATCTGCAAAAAAGTGACATTTTAACTTCTTTGTTTCCAATTTGAAACAAAAAAGTTTTATATCTTTCCCCTACCTAATGGCTCTGGATAGAACTTCCAGAACTATGTTGAATAGCAATGGTGTCAGGGGATATCCCTGTCTCGTTCCTGATTTTAGAAGAAAAGGTTTCAGTTTTTTGCCATTCAGTATGACATTCACTGAGGGTTTGTCATATACGGCCTTTATAGTATTGAGGTATTTTCCTTCTATACCCATTGTATTAAGTGTTTTGATCATAAGTAGATGTTGTATCTTGTCGAATGATTTTTCTGCATCAATTGATAAAATCATACGGTTTTATCTTTAATTTTGTTTATGTGGTGTATCACATTGATAGATTTGCATATGTTGAACCATCCTTGTGCCCCTGGGATGAATCCCACTTAATCGTGATGTATAATCTTTTAAATGAATTGTTGTATTCTATTTGCTAGTATTTTTTTTAGGATTTTTGCATCAGTGTTCATCAGAGATGTTGGTCAATAGTTTTCTTTTTTTTTTTGTTATGTCCCTGCCAGGCTTTGGTATTAGGGTGATGTTGGCTTCATAGAATGAGTTGGGAAGTATTGCCTCTTCTTCAATTTTTTGGAAATGTTTGAGGAGGATAGGTGTTAGTTTCTCTTTGAATACCTGGTTAAACTCGTTGGTGAGACCATCTGGTCCTGGACTCTTGCTTTTGGGAAGGTTTTGGATGATTGTTTCAATTTCCTTACTGTTGATTGGTTTGTTTAGGTTATTCAGTTCTTTTTGATTCAGTCTAGGCAGACTATATGTTTCTAAAAATTTGTCCATTTCTTCTAGGTTGCAAATTTGGTGGCATATAGTCCTTCATAGTATTCTTGTATGATCCTTTGTGTTTCTTTGGTATTAGTTGTAATTTTCCGTCTTCCACTTCTAATTTGGATTATTTGTGTGTTTTTGCCTTTTCCCTTGGTGAGCCTAGCTAGGGGTTTGTCAATTTTATTAATTTTTTCAAAGAACCAGCTCTTCGTTGCATTATTTTTTTCTATTCTCTATTTCATTTACTTCTGCTTTAATTTTTATGGTTTCCTTCCTTTTGCTGGCTTTGGGTGTTTTTTGTTCTTTTTTTTTCTAGTTCTTGAAGATGTGATACAGTGACCCCTCGTTTTTCGCGGTTAATGGGGACCAGAACCTTCCGCGAAAGCTGAAAAACCGCGAAGTAGGATTGGCCCCTAGGAATTTTCGTGTATGCGGGTACAAGAATGTTTTAAATATGTAAACAGTATTCATACTTTACTCATTTAAGACAAAAATTACAACAGTAGACGTATTTACTTAAACGTGTCAGTGCTAATTAATAAGGTTAATTACAAAACCTTATACAGTCATAAACATGAATCAACATTGCTTTCTGAGAGAGGCGAAGAGTCTTGTGTTGGTGGCGGAGGAGAGGCTCTCACGTGACTCGTAGAAGCGTTAGGCTCACTCGGAGACGCTTCTGCTGGAGGCGCTGACGGTAGAGCCGGGGGCTTTACCTTGGAGAGAAACAGGGTGATGGGGAGTTGTTGTCTTTGTTTTTTCTTTTCCTTCAAAATTCCCCTGTACAAGGACATAACCCCGTCAACACGATTGCTGAACTCGACAGCTCGAACCATAGTGTCGTCAATGTCTTGTGCAAATTGTTGCATCGCTCTTGCCATGTTGCACAATTGTTGCAGATTCTCCAGGGTAAGGCCATGCTTTTCAGTTTCTTCTTCGTCTTCCTCTTCGTTTTCAGTGAGGGAGGGGTAGCCTCCCTCGCTGATGAGGTTAGGAAACTTTTCCTCCACATAACGACAAGCAGCATAGTTGTCAGCAGAGGAAGCCTCACCATACAGAAGCACGTTTCTGAGGCCGTATCTTTTTTGAAAATTTTCGAACCAGCCTTTGCTGGCTGAAAAGCCTCATCCTCGAGGAGGCGAATCACTCCTGGCAGCGCTAGTACTGGCTTGAGGTTCGTCAGCACCTTCTTCAGACTCTTTATTGTCATCATCGGGCAAGATTTGGTCGTAGAGAGCTTTGGCCTTTGTCCTGATCATATTAGTGTCCAAACTCACTGTCTTTTTCCTGCCATCAGCAATCCACAATGCCAGTGCAGCTTCCGTTTTCACAATTCTGTTATTACACGGAGTTACCACACGTTTCGTTTCTTTATTGAAGGTTATTGAAGCAGTTTTGCGGATGTTTGCTTCCTCTTTCTTGATGGACCGCACTGTAGATTCATTCACCCCGTCATGGCGTGCCACAGATGCATCACTTCTGCCCCCTTTGATCATATCTAAAAGTTTCACTTTTTCGCTGATGGTCATCATCTTCTTCCTCTTGGGCGCCCCGGAGGAAGCTTTCGCAGGGGCACAGCGCTTAGGCGGCATTATAAGGGCTTAATTAATAAAAAAAGTTATCGCTTAAACAAAACAAGTGATCGCCAGCACAACACTAAAATACAGTATGCGAGACAGTCAACATCATGGACAAGACTGGCGAGATACAACAAGAGAAGATGCTAGGTGAGGCTGCGATGATGCGCAGACAATCAACTCACAGGGATCAATCCACTCGTCCTCTCATTGGTCGATGTGGCACCGGAAGCCAATCCCGCGCCTTTATGAGAGCCCGTGGGATGGACTCTGAGTCAGCTCATCTCTTTGTTTGACATGCAGGGATCCTTCTCTCTCGCGCATCCACATGAAACAACGCTCCTTTCCGCAATGTGGCTGCCGACATGGTTGTATTTTTTCATTTTTATTTTTGAATGAATATTTTGGGAAAACCCACGAAGCACTGAAGCTGCAAACCATGAAGCGCGAAGTGGCGAGGGAACACTGTATTAGGTTGTTTACTTGTGATTTTTCTTGTTTCTTGAGAAAGGCCTGTAGTGATATAAATTTTCCTCTTATTACTGCACTGCATCCCAATAACTTTGGTATATTGTGTTTTCATTGTCATTTGTTTCTATGTATTTTTAAATCTCTTCTTTTATTTCTTCTTTGATCCAGTCATTTTTTAATAACATGTTGTTTAACCTCCATGTATATGTGGTTTTTCCTGCTTTCTTTTTTTAGTTCATCCCCAATTTTAAAGCTTTGTGATCAAAGAATACACTGGGTATAATTTTGATCTTCTTAAATTTGCTGAGGCTAGCTTTGTGTCCCAGCATATGTCTATCCTTGAAACGTCCCATGTGCACCAGAAAAGAATGTATAGTCCTGTGCTTTAGGATAAAGTGTCCTCTAAATGTCAGTTACGTCCAGTTGCTGTAATGTATCATTTAAAGCTGATATTTCTTTGTTTATTTGCTGTTTGGACGATCTGTCCATGGCTGTCAATGGGGTGTTTTAGTCCCCTACTATAATTGTGTTTTTGTCAGTTTCTCCTTTTAGATCTGTTAGTATTTGCTTTGTAAATTTTGGTGCTTCTTGGTTGGGGGCATATATATTAACAAGTGTAATATCTTCTTGTTGTACTGTCCCCTTTATCAATTTGAAATATTCATTTGTGTCTCTTGTTATCTTTTTGATCCTGAAGTCTGCTTTGTCAGATGTAGGTATGGCCACACCTGCTTTTCTCTGGGTCCCATTTGCTTGGAGTATTTTTTTCCACCTTTTCACCTTGAGTCTGTGTTTGTCCTTGTGGCTGAGGTGTGTCTCTTGTAGACAGCATAAGGTTGGTTTTTGATTTTTAATCCAGTTTGCTACTGTGTGTCTTTTTATTGGTGAGTTCAGTCCATTTACATTTAGGGTGATGATTGATATATAAGGATTTCCTATAGCCATTTTATCTTTAGTTTTCTGGTAGCTCCTTTTTTTTATTGCTTTTTTGTTTTTTTCTTCCCATTGATTATTTTAGTTTAAAGGTGTTCATGACTAATTTTTCTGTATTCTCTTCTTTTATTGTTATGTGTCCCAGTTCTATCTTCTTTTTCTGTTGTTACCATGAACTTTATATAAAAGAAAGTGTCATATATGCAGTGGTTCCTTTTCTTAATGATGCTTCTTATCTCCATTCTCTTTGGAAACTGAAGTCTTTACTTCCTACACTTTTTAATGTTTTTTGCTGTTTCAGTTTATCCCTATATATTTTTACTTTTTGTTTCAGGTTCAATCACTTCTTTCAGTATTTCTTTAAATGTTGGCCTTGTGCTGGAGAACTCCTTCAGTTTTTGTATGTCTGAAAAGGTCTTTATTCCCTCTTCATATCTAAAGGATAACATTGCTGGGTACAGGACTCTTGGCTGGTAATTTTCTCCTTTAATATTTTGAATACTTTGTTCCATTCCCTTCTGGCTTTTGGAGTTTCTGTTGAGAAATCTGATGAGAGTCTGATGGGCTTTCCTTTATAGGTCATGGTGTTCCTTTTCCTGGTTGCCTTGAGGATTCTTTCTTTGTCTTTGACCTTTGATATCTTCAGTATAACATGCCTTAGAGAGGGTCTGTTAGGATTCAAGTAGCTAGGGGTTCTGTTTCCTTCTTGGATTTGAGGTGCTAGTTCTTGCCATCGATTTGGGAATTTTTCATCTACTATTTGAGTAGATTCTCTGTGCTCATCTTGTCCTCTGCTCCCTCTGGAATACCTATTATTCTTATATTATATTTTCTAATGGGATCAGATAGTTCTTGTAGATATCTTTCATTTCTTTTAGCCTTTAGGTCTCTCTCTTCTTCCTTCTGTAACATTTGCAAATTTTTGTGTTCGATTTCACTAATTCTTTTCTCCATCTGGTCAGTTCTGCTTCCTATGCTAGCTATTTCATTTTTCATTTCTTTTATTGTATTATCTCCAGAATTTCTATTTGCATCTCTTTTATAGATTCCATTTCTTTCTAAGATCATTTTACTCCTTTTGTGCTCCACCGACTTTCTTTGATCTCTTTGCATATCTTTATAATTGCAGCCTTGAATTCTTTGTTATTTAGCTCATATGATTCCATATCTTCAAGTTTCTTTTCTGGAGATTTTTCTCTTTCTTTCTGAGCTCCTTTGTTTAAAGGGGTATTCTTGGCTGTTGGAGCGTTTCTTTTCCTGGACTTGAGAACTTTTCCCCTGGTAGATGTGAAGGTATCTTTCTTTTACTTCCTAGCTGGTGTTAGTGTCTTATTCTATTTTCTCTTATTTATTTCATTTTCTCACAGTGGAAGACTTCCTAAGAGATGGGCTTCTCTTTGACTCAGTTGCCCTGGTCTCTGTATGCCTCCTCTTTGGGAAGGTACGTGGGTGATTTTGTTCTATGCCTCTGAGATCCCACTGCTGTCAGAAGCTGCCACATCTAGATCCCTCTGCTGGCTTCAGTGGGAAGAGTGGGGGCGGGGCTTGTTGGGAAAGGCGCAGGTCTGACTGCGTCACAGGGTAATGGCAGCTACCTGGCAGCAACTCCCGGAAGACAGGCTCTGGGTGAGACTGGTGGAGCCAGCCTTGAAAGAGAGCAAGGGGAAGCAGCCAGGCTCTGTGTCCAAGGCCACGCAGCACTCCGGTTGGGGCCTCAGCTCTCTGAGGGCCACTCTGTGCCTTAGCCTCCAACACACTGCTGGTGTTGGTGCTCCAGCCACTGGAACAGCCGCCTCCGGCTCTAGTTCCCCACCTTATGCTCCACAGGCCCCCAGCTCCAGTCGGCCGACTCTAGTGCTGGCAGCTGGATCTTCACTCTGGTCACCTGCAACGATCTCCAGCTGCTGCTGGGGCCTCGCTCTGGCCTCCTGCCCCGCGCTCTGGCCTCCCTCCCTGCGCCCCGGCTGCTCCCCCTGCACTCCCACCGGGGCCTCTCACCACCATCAGCCGCACCCGCTTTCTCCTTTCACCCCGCGATCTGGCATCAGCGCCTCTGCCTCTGTCCGTTCCAGGCCTCCTACCCACCCAGCGTTGTTCTGCTGCTGGACCTGCGCCCCAAGCTCCCACCTCCGTCAGTCTCTCCTCTGCGGGACTCGGGTCAGCCTCTGGGTCGGTCCCTGGGTGGGTCTCTGGGTTGCGCTCTGCAGCAGGTCTCCACACGGCTCCCTTTCTTTCTCTCTCCCTCGCCTCCATTTCTCCAGCTTTAGGGATTTTCTTGTGATGGGTAGGTTCCTCAGCCGAAGCTGTGCGCTACTTAGGGATTCTCTGGTTGGATTTTAGTTGTTTAAATTGTTGTCTTTCTAGAAGAGGTTTCAAGAGCTTTTCTCACACCACCATCTTGATGACGTCTCCCATAACTTTATTTTTAGCCTACATGTTTTTATTTCAATTGTGTGTCCTATAAGTAGCATGTAGGTGGCTTTTATCCTTTATTTTATCCCAGCTGCTAATCTTTGTCTTTTGATAGGTATTTTCATAGCATTTACATTTATTTTAATTATTAAAATGTGGACTTAAATGTGGATTTATTCCTTCTGTCTTCTTCCGAGCTTTCCTGTCTCACTTTTTCTTTACTCCATTTTTCTTTCACCTTTTTTCTGTCCAAGTAATAGAATTCAATGTATTTCCCTGTTGCTCTCCTAAGTTCAGAAACAAAGTGGTATTTCTTTTTTTTTAGTACTTACCCTATGCTTCCTACACTTATTTTATCATACATAATTAGCTCCCAAAATTTCAATGGCATATTGACATTATTATTTGCATCCTCATCTTAAGTAGTAAAATGCTAGCTCTCTCTTTACCTACGAAAAATAATCACTTTCTGGAGATGCTGGGATGGCTCCATGGGTTGAACCTTTGTCTGAGGATTGAATCCCAGCCCCAGCCTGTGCAAACCCATATACTGAGCTGGGGTGTGCCCCAGTGTGGTTCTCATGGGGTAAGCTTCCCATGTGGGAGGCCCCCAGTTTGGGGAGGCCCTTGGCCCAGTTCCTGCCCTGCACGGCCCCTGCACCTACCTGTGGAATGAAACTATACTGAAAACTAATGTACAACTATGGAGACTGCTCTGGGCTCTCCCCCTTCTTTCTGTCTCTCTCTGTTGAGAACAATAAAAATAAATCTTAAAAAATGTAATTTATGTTCTTATGGTCACTGATTTCTTAATTGATTGGCATGGTTTATTAATGTTCATAGTGTTGTTTCTTATGTTCTATTCCTTTTCTGCAGGTTTCTTTCCCTTCTTAGCTTCCCCTAATATTTGCAGGGCTTAGAGCAGGAATATAATAGAAGGTCCACATACCCTATGCCTAAATATATAACAGCTACCGTATTTTCTGGCATACAAGACGACCGGGCATATAATACCACCCCCTAATTTTACAGTTAAAACATAGGTTTAGCCAAACAAAGGATAAAAACCACATGATTATCTTAATTGATGCAGAAAAAGCATTTGACAAGATACAACACCCATTTATGATAAAAACACTGAATAAAATGGGAATTGAAGGGAAGTACCTAAACTTAATTAAGGCCATATATGACAAACCCTCAGCAAATATTATACTGAGTGGGGAAAAGCTGAAGCCCATTTTCCTAAAATCAGGAACAAGACAGGGATGCCCCCTGTCACCACTGCTATTCAACATAGTACTAGAAGTTCTAGCCAGAGCAATCAGACAAGAGAAAGCAATAAAAGGTATTAGAATCGGGAGAGAAGAAGTTAAACTGTCACTCTTTGCAGATGACA
>PVKE010029251.1:0-20397 GCA_004027555.1 Craseonycteris thonglongyai | reverse complement strand
GTGTGTCCATAGGTCTCTGTGTCTTTGTTACTTTCAGTTTTATATTCCACCTATAAGTGAGGTCATATGTTTCCGGATTCTTTCAGTCTGACTTATTTCGCTTAATAAGATGGTCTCTAGGTCCATCCATGTTGCCACAAATGACTGTATTTCATCATTTCTTATTGCTGAGTAGTATTCCATTGTGTAAATGTACCACATCTTCTTTATCCAGTCATCTATTGAAGGGCATTTTGGTTGTAGATAACATTTTCTGATCCACTATTTTTTTTGTAAGATTTATTTTATGGTTTTAGAGAAGATGAGGGGAGAGAAAAGGAGGAAAAAAAAGAGAGAGGGGGAAAGGGAAGGGCCCAGAGCAGTTTCCATAGTTGTATGTCATTAACTGTGACATGGTTTCATTCCACACAGGTGGATCTAGGGCCATGTGGGGCGAGAACCAAAATGGGGGCCTCCTGTATAAGATGTGAGAAGCTTCACCACCATCCCAGCTGATGCCAGTTCTGCCACAGTCCAGCAGATGAATTTGCATGGGCCAGGGACAGAAACTGAACTTCAGACCTGTGATCTCTAGGTAAGTGCTCAACTGCTGAGCTACCCTGGCCGTCCTTCACTATCCTTTTCTTGATTCTCACTCACCTCAAAACAAGAAGATGGTTCGGGATTTTAAAAAGGGATAAAGAGGGGCTGAGAAAAGTCAAATAACTGAGCCAAAGACACACAAGGAGTGTGATATACATTAGGACATTTGATTCTGGGTTTTGTTTTCCTGTTGTTTCATATTTGTATTAATATGCTGTCCACTTGGATGCTTACACTTTTAATAAAACATATCTTTATATTTTCTTTTTTTTAAATTGTTTTTGAGAGAGAGAGATACAGAGACAGAGAGAGAACTGAACTGGGGGAACTCCCTAGTTCAGCACATGGGTCCGCACGGGCCAGGGCCGGGATTTGATCCTTGGTCCCTGGTGCTGCAAAGTGAGCACTTAACCCACTGAGCCATCCCGGCTTCCCCTTTATACTTTTCTTAAACATGTATTTTCTGTTGGGCATACTGCATTGTACCAAAAATGTGAGTTCCTACCAAACAGGAATGAACTCACGGAGACCTTAATACTACAAACAAAAATGAAATCAGATGTAAGACCATTACATTGCTGAATCAATGCCAATGTTTATTTAAGATCACCAGGTAAGGGTAAAAAGCTTGAAACCCAAGAGGATAAAATGACTAATAAATATGTAAATGATTTGTTTTTAATATACTCAGGAGATAATTCTAATTTTAAGACAGAGTTACTGGAAGAATGTCAGTAAGAACAACCTTCGTGATCTGACAGTTACCCCAGGATGGCTCCACTCACTCGCCTGCTCTGGATACTCTCTTCTCCCTTTTACAAATCTTGCTCTCCCAACAGGCCTGAGGATTTGCAGTATGTCTGATGAGCACATCCCCAGGAAGGTGCTAATGACTGATGAGGCTAAATGGCTTCTCTCAGGAGTGTTTGTTTTATAACAGAACCAGATGCCTTACCCTGGGGTCTCAAAATAAATGTATCAGAAGTCAGCCACAAAACAAGGGTACAGTGATGGGGGACATATGCTGCTCTCTAAATTTTCTTGAAAAGTCATTCTATTTTGTGTTTCTATTTTAATTAAGACACGTGCCCAGAGAAATATGTATGTTTGTTTTACTATGAGATAGACAAGGACAGCTTGATGGTATGTCACCTAGCACTTTGCCCTGATGTCTAGAACTACAGTAAAGCTGGTGGGTATACACACACTGACTGCCACTCACCACCAGCTCATCCCTATCAGGTTGGATTGCATGTCAGTGGAGCAGAAATTCATGATTATTTTCCAGAAGAAGCCAAACATCTACGTTTTATGTAAATTACCCAGTTTTCATACCTTGGTTCAAATGTTTAAAGCACAAAGTTGCAAAATAAAATGAATACATACGAGCCAAATGTGGCTCTTAAGCCACAATTTAATTTTATAACCTCTTATTTAACTCAAAGAAATAAAACTATGACAGCATTAGAGGTGATTAATGTGACCTGGAAGTAAGAGCTTTGAATGAACGTACTAGAACAACTGGTTGCTCAGAACCTTCCTGCAAGAAACTTTACATGCATATGTCACAATTGGAATGTACTGGTTTTGTTGAGATAGGAGATGTTAATATCTGTCAGAAAATTGTTTTAGTAAGTGTGCAAATTGCAATGTCTACTATATGAACAATGACCTGTAGGACTGTGCACTGTTGCTTTACGTGTACAATGACATGTAACAACCCTGAAAAATAGTTGGTGGGTTCTTTGAATCTTGCAGAGTAGGATTCAGCATCTTCCAGCAACACTTGTGAAAGTTTAGTTTCTGATGCACTTTCCTTGATAATAATACTGAGTATCACCTTTGAAAGCTCTGCTGAGCTGACCGAGTTTTTCAAGCATTACAAAAAAAAAAAAAAATTAAATTAAATACAATATGTAAATAAACGTGACATTTGAACAATCATAAAATCATCAGGGTATGTATAGATTTGCTAGGGCTACTGTGTTAAGGTATCACAGACTAAGTTGTTCAAACAACAAAATCTCACAGTCTGACAGTCCTGGAGGCTGGAAGTAAGAGACCAATGTCTCAGCAGAACCTCATCTTTCCCAGGAATCTGAGGGCCACTGATCCTACGCCTCTCTCCTATCTCTTAGTGGTTTGCTGGCAATTTTGGACATTCTTTGACTTGTAAATAGATCACTCTGATCTCTGCCTTCAGCTTTACTTGGTGTTCTCCCTCCACATGTGCATGTCTGTTCCCATATTTCCCCCTTTTTTTTTAAAGATTTATTTATTTTTTGACGAGAGAGAGACAGAGACAGAGACAGAGAGACAGAGAGAGATACAGAGACAGAGAGAAGGGGGAGGGCCCAGAACAGTCTCCATAGTTGCACATCATTTGTTTTTCCACATAGTTTCATTCCACAGGTGGGCACTGGACTGCACAGGGCAGGAACTGGGCTGGGGTCTTGCCCCAGTGAGAACTGAACTGGGGGCACTCTCCAGTTCAGCATATGGGTCCTAAAGGGCCGGGGCCGGGATTCGATCCTCGGTCCCCAGGGCTGCAAAGTGAGCACTTAATCCACTGAGCTATCCCGGCTTCCCCCAAATTTCCCCTTTTTAAAGGACCTTAGTAGTGTTGGATTAGGGCCCACCTTAATGAACTCATCTTAACTTGATCATCCGCAAAGACCTTACTTTCTAATAAGATCACACTCTAACATAATATGTGTGTATGGGTGTGTGGGGGGGTATAAATTCAATGTATATATTTTGAGGGGGGTACAATTTAATTCACAACAAAGGGTATCTAAAAATCATCATATTTATTCACTCTAGATTTTAAATTTTATCACTTAATGTCAACAGATTTACAAATGACCTTATTTTAGATCTAGTTTGTTTTCTTATATGCCAAATACTCAGAATATGTATACTGTCAGCTGTTTTTTTAATAAAAATATATTTTGAACTCTTTTTATCCTTACCTGGAACATCTGCATTTAGTGCATTTGTGAGCACATGTGTGTGTATGTGTGTGTGTGTGTGTGTGTGAGAGAGAAAGAGAGAGAGAGCAAGAGAGAGAGAGACAGACAGACAGACAGAGACAGACTGAGATAGCATTCATAGCCTCACTGCCATCCTTTAGATCACTAGGTGATTCCCTACGTGCAAACAGCTCTTCACATTGTATGAAACTAAACTGCTCACATTGTGAAACCCCTTTCATTCCTATAGCTTATAGAGTAATTGCCTGCAAGTATTTCTTTTTCTTTTTTTTTTGTAATTTACTTTCAACCATAAAGAAAAGCTGTTTTTAATTCTCTTGATGCCAAATCATTTAGTACTGAAGGTATCATTTCAGTGTGCTATATAATCTTACTCAAAGCAAAAAAGGAAATGTAGCATGTCAGCAAGAAATGGGCTGTTCTGAACTTTGATTTAAGGGTCTCTATTGCTTAGACCATCTAATCTATATAAGGAAGTATTTGGAACTTCCTCTCAGCACAAAATGCTTAGATATCAGTATTAGTGGTGGGATTACTGATGGTATGGGTTCAAGTTATAGCTGGGCATTTATTTGTGAGGAACAATGCTATGAAATGCAAAGAACAATAGAGTAATATTAGGAGACTGCTAAGGTCTTACTCCCCCCATGCCTCAACTTTACCTTACAGAGTTGCTTTCATTCATTCATTCATTCTCTCATTCATTCATTTGTTCATTCCTTTCTTCATTCCTCTTTATCTATAGACTCTGTTTTAGGTGCTAAGAACATAGTAGTGATTAAGAAGTGAATATATCAAATTAAATTGACATTAAAAAGTTTAATACAAAGTAATGAAGGTTATAATAAAGGAACTATAGTATGCACTACATGCAGTTTAAGCTACTATGATAAGATTTAAAACTATAGTGATAAAAACCACATGCACATCGCTCAAGTTTAGTAGTTCAGGGCTGGTGAAGCAATATGTGGCTTCCATCTCTGAGTCCTTAGTGGCTACTTTAGTTCTTACAACCTATCCATGAAAGGGAAGGAGGAGAAAACCTTAACAAGATTTCCATTTTGAATGAGGGTGGAAAATTAATGGAGAAAGCCTGGAGGGAACTTAGAAGAGCAGTCAAAGAGCTCTGTAGAAATCCAAGTTTAACACTTGTGGCTAGACTGTCAATAATCCTAGAAATGGAGGTAAGTGGACATAGACAACATGAGATGTAAGAGGTAGGGCTTAGAAATTGATGGATATTGATTCTAAGGAACAGAAAGGAATCATGGATGTTTCTTCAGCCTGTTGCCTGAGCAAACAAATAGTAAGGGCTATTTAATGAGCTGGAGAAATTTAGAACAGGAACATCTTTAAAGGGCAAGAGATGCTGGAGCATTCAGTTTGAAATCATTGACTTTCAGAAACTTCAAGACATTTAAGCAGGTATATCAGAAGGATTTGGGGTAAACCTGTCAGGAGCACAGGTGGTCAGTCTTGGTAGAAAATGTAGATCATGGAATCATGGAAGTAAATGAGATTTTCCTTGGATGTCAAGAAAAAGAGAGGGCATAGCCATAACTATAAAAAACATCATCATTTACAGAGATTGCAAAGATTACAAAGAGAGAGCTGGCACAGGTAAGAGAAAAACTGGGGAAGGCTATGAGTATCAAGTAAAAGACAAAAGTCTACTTTATCAATGTTGCTGCAAGAGTTAGTTCAAGTAAATGAAGGATAGATTGGTAACAAGTAAGTCCACAGAAGATAAGACTGAAATATGTCCAAGAAATTTATGAAATATATCTAAGGCATATAAGGAGAACATTTTGGTTATAACAATATTATCTTTGGTTGAACACTGAAAAAGTGCTGAGGAAGTCATTCTAGATTCAGTTATTTAAAGAAGTATGACTGCAAAGAGTAGGAGATATATAAGGCAGTAGCAAGAGAGGGAGATTATGATGAAGTTTTTTGTTTGTTTTCATTGTGAAGATTTAATTTGAGAAAGTTATGAGAAACTATGACAAATGTCTGGATTTTTGTACATGCTACTTCCTTTGTCTTAAATATTATTCTGCTTACCACCACTCCCTGTCTTTCACGTTCACATAAAAATGGAAAATAAATTGTTCTGAAAAGTGACTAGGTGGTTCAGGACCTCCCTAGAGGACTCTTATGTTTATAACATGATAATACCAGCATTAAGTGAGTACTTACTAATTTGCCAGGCACTGCAAAATCACTTTTCAAGTATTAACTCCTTTAATCTTTTAATCTTCATAATAAACACATGAAGCAGGTGTGTGTGTATGTGTGTGTGTGTGTGTGTGTGTGTGTGCATGTGTGTGTGTGTAACTTCATTTTATAGTTCAGAATTTGCTGAAGCTCACACAGCTGAGCAAACGGTGGGTAAAAATTTGAGCCCAAGCAGTCTGAATAAAAAATTGAATTATCCTAAGCTTGCATGGCAGAATCATGATTGTTAATTTCTAAATATGATGTTGGCAATAAGATTGATTTTTGTTCAAGATGATTTTTACCCTTAGAATGGAAAACATTTTCTCCTCAAGCAGAACATTCCTGTTTTATTTAGGTCATATTTTAAGTAGGTAGTATTAAAATAAAAATAATTAAACTGTTCTATGAGCATGACAAGTTTTTACAGGTAAAAATATACAATAAAAACAGTTTAATATAACTTGATTTATTTGACTGATTCTGGCCATTTCAAAACAAATCTGAAAGGCTTTGAATAGTTAAGTTCTTGAATATCTCAAATTTCCAAACAATCATGACAGGAAGATGTCTTCCTCATGATATTACTAGCTGAAAATTGATGCTTGCACAGTTAGAAATTTTTTTAAATCATGAAGGTCCATATATAATATATTGTAACCAACATGAATGAAAATCTAGTAGAGATCAAACTCTGGCACATTGCCTGGGCAATCAGGAGAAAGAGCTGTTCTTCATCAAGGAGGGATTGGGGTAAATAGGCAGGCTGAATGATGAAACAGACTGAAAGAGACAGAAAATCCAGAATGCTCTACAATCAGCTCAGTTGTAAATGTATGTAATAAAGTTACGACAATAATGTCGTAGCTGAGTAATGCAGTCTTAAAATGCAGCAAACCAATTATACATTCATTTGAAATTTCATGTTCATAAAATAAGGTTTGCTCTTTGTTTTAGGGCTTCATTGTAAGTAGTGATGAGCTGGCTTTTTATTACCTACGTCCACCTCTGGCTATACTACAATAAAAAACGTATAGTATAACTGTATGTGTGTATATGTGTGTGTGTGTGTGTGTGTGTGATATGCATGTGTATTCTGCAAAAACTCACTACTTATGATTATCTCTTGATCTAATCATTTTTCAAAAGAAATTTCTCATTTTAAGTAAAAATACAGGGAAGTTGCGATGTTTTTCTCTTCCTTCCCCAGTTTTTCTCTTACCTGTACCAGCTCTCTCTTTGTAATCTTTGCAATCTCTGTAAATGATGATGTTTTTTATAGTTATGGCTATGCCCTCTCTTTTTCTTGACATCCAAGGAAAATCTCATTTACTTCCATGACTCCATGATCTACATTTTCTACCGAGACTGACCACCTGTGCTCCTGACAGGTTTACCCCAAATCCTTCTGATATACCTGCTTAAATGTCTTGAAGTTTCTGAAAGTCAATGATTTCAAACTGAATGCTCCAGCATCTCTTGCCCTTTAAAGATGTTCCTGTTCTAAATTTCTCCAGCTCATTAAATAGCCCTTACTATTTGTTTGCTCAGGCAACAGGCTGAAGAAACATCCATGATTCCTTTCTGTTCCTTAGAATCAATATCCATCAATTTCTAAGCCCTACCTCTTACATCTCATGTTGTCTATGTCCACTTACCTCCATTTCTAGGATTATTACCTCCATTATCTAGGATAGGCTCAGTGGGTTAAGAGCTCGCTTTGCAGCCCCAGAGCCAGAAGATCAAATCCTGGCTCCGACCCAGGCAGACCCATATGCTGAGCTGGGGTGTGCCCCCAGTTCAGTTCTTGCCAGGGCCTATGCAGGAGGCTCCTGACCCATTTCCTGCCCTGTGCAGCCCCGTGCCCACCTGTGGAGTGAAACTATATGGAAAACTAATGCTGTCAACCATGGAGACTGCTCTGGGACCTCCTCCTTCTCTCTGTCCCTCTCTCTCTCTGTCTCTCTGTCAAAAAACAATAAAAATAAATCTTAAAAAAAAAAGAAAACATACATAAAAATAACTTTATCAGTATGTCATCTCATCCATCATTTCTTCCTGATGTCATGTATCATTATACATCATGTAACTTATATAATTTGTTTGTTTTTCTTAGATGTAGTCAATAATCACTAGACTAATTTTTTTTCCATTTCTTTCAAAATAAATTTCCTTGATTCTTTTGGAGATAAATACAATATGGTCAGGAAACATACCCCAAATTAGCTTATCATTAGTGTTCTAAATTAGGGTATTATCTAAAAATTGATGGTATTTGAGAGCTACAATTTTACCATATGTTTCTTGCATATATTCATGATGAAGACATTTACATCATCCTCTATCTTTTTTCCATGTTATATTTTAGGAGAAAACCATATAAGAGCAATAACAACAATATCACTCTCTTATTTTTATCATATTAATCATAGTAGAATAATTTTCTACCCCACATAGCAAGAAGTTCTTCTTTCTTACTAAAGACCCAAATCTAGAAGGAATACCATTGTCATCATGTCTATATAAGAGTCATTCTTGTTTCATGTCCTGTTTCCCATGATTTTTCTTCATGTTCCCAAGAATGTCCCCTTGGTATTGCTGAATGTCATCTTAGGTAGTACAAAAATTCTCATTTTAATTACCTATGTCCGTTATTCTTTCCCCCTATATCCCACAGAGGAGTGAAAAGAGGTTTGTAAATGTTTCTATTTTAGCTGTTTCAAAGGACACCTTGTTTAATTAAAAAACAAGTATTGTCAAAAAAACACTCCCTAGGTGTTTGAAGGTATGTAGGCTTTGACAATTACCTGTCTGTCATATATTTTCATTATTTAATGTAACAAAAATGTTATAATCAAATATATGGTGATGGAAAGATAACTGACTCTGGGTAGTGAGCACACAATGCAGCACATAGATGTTGTAGTGTAGAATTGTACACCTAGAACCTGTGTAATTTTTACTAACCAATGTCATCTCAATAAACTTAATTAATTTAAAAAGAATAATTATATTTGTCTTAATAAGAATAATTAAAATGTATATAATTAATTCATACAGATGGTGTAATTCAGAAAAGTAAACTAGTAAAGTTTTAGGATTATTTATGCATTCTTCTCCTTTTTTTTTTTTAAGATTTATTTTTATTGTTTTTGACAGAGAGACAGAGAGAATGGGGAGGGCCCAGAGCAATCTCCGTAGTTGTATGTCATCAGCTTTCAACATAGTTTTATTACACACAGATGGGCGGGGGCTGCTAAGGGCAGGAACCAGGCTAGGGGCCTCCTCATGGGAGCCATGCGCCCATGAGCTGGGGGCCAAACGAGGGTACTCCCACATGGGACGCTCACCCAGGCAAGAACCAAACTGGAGGTCACATCCCAGTTCAGCATATAGGTCCTCACAGGCCAGGGCCAGGACTCGATCCCCAGACCCTGGGGCTGCAAGGCAAGCTTTTAACCTGCTGAGCCATCATGGCATCCTATCATTTGTTTTTTAAATTAACATTTGAACAGGAAATAAATTTTCATGGTTCAAGAACAAAATATATAATTATATATAATTTCCTTCACAACTGTCTTTTATTGACTCTGTTTTCAGACCCCACTCCTACTCCACCTTAGGTTATTAGTAAAAAGTTTCTTCTTCGTTCCTCCATATATATATATTATATGAATATGTATTATCTTCCTCTTTTCTGCAAAGTAATATCTTTTCTCTTTAATTCACTCCACATCTATAACTATTTTCCTGAAGAAAAATTATTTGCTTTGCCATTCCTTTGTCATTTCTCCTTTTTCTATGCTTAGTTTATGCATGAAATGTCTATATTGTACTCTTTTAAGAGTTAGCTTATGTGTGTATGTATGTCTGTTATTTATTCTGTGGCTTTACTGTTTGTTAATTCATATTACATCATTCTGTTATATCCCTTTATTAATTTTCTATTGTCATGTAAAAAATTACAACAAATTTAGCAGTTTAAAGCAACACTAATACCTCATAGTTCTGTAGAAAGAAGTCCAGACATACTTAAATGTGTTTTCTGCTTCTGGTTTTACAAGCTGAAGTCAAGGAGTCAACTGAGCTGGAACAGACACTTCTCTGGAGGCTCTGGAATAAAATCATCTTCCAACCACACTCAGGTTTTTGAACAATTTAGTTCTGAGGTTGTAGGACTTGGGCCTCTGCTTGCTTACGTTTCTATTGACCAGAAGTCATTTTCTGCTTCTAGAGAACACTCTAGTCTCTCCCAGGTGGCTCCCTCCTTCTTCAAAGGTAGTAACAACTCATAGAATCATTCCTGTGTTTTGAATCTCCCTTCTGCTATCAGATGGAGAAAACTCTCTGCTTTTAAAAGTTTCATGTGATTACTATAGGCACACCCTGATAATCTCCATTTTTATTAACTCAAAGTTGATGATTAGTTAACAACATAATCACAGCATGATATATTTATAGTTTCAGAGTTTAGGGCAAGAAATCTTGTGAGGACATCTTAGAATTCTGCCTGCCACAATATTTATTACTTTCCTAACCTTTGTTTTCTTTATTGTTATTTTTCAAAATTTTTATTTAATTTTTTTATTGTTGCTCATTTCTTTTTATTGATGTTCATTTTTATGGCTATGAATTTTTCTCTGAAAGCCCCTTTGTTATTATTAGGCATATTTAAATATGTAACACATTCAATTTTATCATATAATTCTTTTATTTCATTTAAAATTTTTGACTCAATTTTTATAGATATTTTTAAAAATTCACAGACTGAGCAGATACTTTGTTTTTATATTTTGTTAATAATGTCTAAGTTTTTTGTTGTTGTTCTGCATTGTGGTGAGAAAATGTTGTCCTTATTATATCTATTTGCAGAAATTTATAGATTATGTACTGGGACACACACACACACTTCAATAAATTTGTACCTTCAAGGAAAGGCAGGATGCAGGATTTGTTTCCCTGAGACAGACAAGATGCCACAGAAATTTGTAAAATTAATACAACTAAAATTATTCATGAATTTTTAAAAATCTAGTGTAAACATAGGCTAGTGTAAAAGTGTTAAGGCCCTGAGAGCTGCACCTAGGGGAATTTTCAGCTACTAGCAAGTTCAATTTTTTCATAGATCCTAAGGTAGAAATCCATGAGAAATATTTGGAGAAAGCTTCCATTTGGTTTTAGGCTAGAAGGAAGACAAGAGCAGCTATAGAAAAAAGGCATGAGTCCTACTAATACTCTATTTCCTTATCTTACCTGTGCAACAAAAAGTAACCTACTGAGGGAAAAGTATAAAACATAAAAGACGATCCACAGTATCTAGAGAAAGGGAACAATAACAACAACAAAACTCTAGCTGGGGGGAGGAACAGGAATACATGGTGAGCCCAGACCATGATAAGTGACCTGGAAGAAAGAGTCAAAATCTGTGAGAAGGCCCCAGTCCCTGACATCAGTGAAATATACATGCCTAAGATTGACATTCCGGAAAAGGAAGAGCTATAGGAACAGAAGACATCAATGGCTTTTAACTGTTGGATTTGGAAGGAAGGAGATGGTGAGGTTGTGTATATGTGTGTAGTAATGGAATTTCTTCATATTTTGATGTAGTGGTCTTTACACAATGGCATGCATTTGTCAAAAAGTAGAACTATACAAGAAAAAGGGTACTTTTGCTCTATGTAAATTATATCTCAATAAAAATGGAAAAAATAACATTCTAGTTATTATACAAGAAATAATTGGAAAATTTACTCTATTTCTACCTTCTTTCTTCTTTGTCTTCCCAATTTGTATACCAGTTGTTCCATTGCTAAATTATTATCAGTTATATATTAATTATATTAATTCTGCCACTTACCTCTGAATTTGTTTTAGTATTAGTTCTTCAGTTAAATATGTTCAATTATCACTATACATTTGCCACTATTACATTCAATGTAGAGAACCAACATCCAGTTTAAAGGAAACTTCTCCCCCCTCCCCTTGCCCAACTGTCCTCCATTGTTCTTTTTTCTTTTTCATCATTTCCAAGCCCCTGAGGCTATAAGCCCCATTTCTCTGTTTCTTCTAGCTTTGACTCCAAAGATTAATGGAAACAAGCAGGTCTTTTCATTCCAAACCTTTCTGCTGCATCTGTTGATGGGAAAGCTAAGAGAGTCTCCAAGTCCCATAATTCCTCTCATTTTCTTTGTCTGCCTTTTAGTCCCTAAAACATTCAAATTAATACATTCACCTGTGAATATGATGTCTCCAGCCATGTGCACACTATAATTTCTGAAAGCCAGAGCCCCATATATAATATTTGAGAATCATATATTGAGACCTATAATTAAGACTGGTCCTAGAGTGATGAAAAAAAGAAAAAACTAAAACAACCTTTCCTTCCCCAATCAGTCTACAGCCATACCACCCTGAACATGCCCAATCTTGTTTTAAATGCCTCCAGTTATAAATCTCTCTTGGCTGGATGACATTTGCGTTCTAGTAATTTTCTCAAGAATGGGTTATGAAAACAATACCTGATCTGAGATTGTTTGTGTTTGTCTATAGCCTTGTACTATTTCTAATGACCCTCTTTTGTTAGTCTGTTGCTACCCTTTCTTACCATTTTTTACAGTTTCTTTGTATCAATTTTTGCCAGTATTGTCTTTTATTAATTTTTACTAAGTAATTTAAATTTTTCTAAGCTAGTTATCTGACATTCATTTTTGTGAAAGGAAAGGAGGCAGATGGCCTTCCAGGGTTTATAACCCAAAGGTTCTCTTCACTGTTGTGCAGAAATAGCTACCTACAAGTACTGGTACAACCTAAAAATTAAAATTCTTTATTCTTCTCTTTCTTCTATCCAAACCAATTCCAGAAAAGCTTCAGTTACAAACTATGCTCACACTAGTTTCTGCACTCTGTATTTTAAAAGGAGCATGACTAGAACTTCAGGATGAGTACTTAACCTATGGAAGTAGAGTTTTACCAGTGCATTCTGAGATGTGACAACACTGAGACCCTTTGCCTGTGTCTGCACTTCTTCACTTCACATACGTCCATATGCATTGACTTCCTACCTGCTTTTTGAGACCCCACATACATTTGAACTCAGCCAGTGTAATACTTCCAAGGTTTTCTGAAAATACGTTTTACATATTTTTCACTATTGTTTTTGTACAATTTTCAGGAAAAGAGGAGGAATAATTCTGATTTACAGTCATCCTAAAAGTTATAGTCTAGTAAAATTGACATATATTTTCAGACATAAAGGGTCAAACCACTAAGATGCTTAGGTCCAATTATACCATAATGGTCATATTTTTACACCCCCTAAAACATCATCTATTATGTTCTTCAAACTTAATGACAACCAAACTGTGAATATTCAATAATGGTTTTTAGTTGAACAGCAAAACTAAAACAATCTGAAGAAGGACATTTCTTGTAGAGATTTTTTTCTGTTATAATATCTTGAAGGAAAGCATTCTCTCTCCTGTTTCTCTTTGTCATTGTTTCCTTCTTTCAATCAAAAATTAAGTTTTAAGAAATATGCTATTTTTCTAGTCTCTGGATTGTTTATTTATTGTTTTGTTTTGTTTTTCCTTTTTCTAAGTTAGAATGTTTAATGCAGTTCTAGTAGGAAAAAATGCTTACCTTTCTCTCAGCCTTTGGTCTCCAACCTTGTTGGTACAACACTGAGATGTGATTGGCAATATCTATTCTCAGGGCTGTGCCTCTCCTTTTGAAAGAAACAATGGGTTAGGCAATTCTCTGAAGTCTACAGGCACCACTCCAGGCTATTATTTTGAATAATCTGCTCTGAAACAGGAACACTCATGCAAGGTGTTGAATGTCTGAAAATATTCGGTGCTACACCAGTGCCTATAGCACCTCAGGGTAAAAACTGAGCTTGGTATAAGAATGAATGATGGAGCCTTTGTGTTTTTCTCAATGTTCAGGCAGGTGTGTTGGCATTTACACAGGCCTACATGATGTAGCATTCACACAGAGATAAAACTTTTTGATGATTACACATTTCTATTGTACAAAGAATTTATCACCTTGTTAAGATGGGTTGCTTCTAACTGTTTCGTTGTTTCTTGTTCACATTATCTTGTCTTACGGGAGAGATGATTTTTATAAAGCTACATTTGTTTTACATTTAATTTTGTAAATATACACTCAAGTCAAATATGTGTTATCATATTTAAAGTAAAAATACGCATTGATGGTTAAAGAAGTAAATCAACAAGAATCACTTTGGGAGAGAATCCAATGTCAATGCATTCTTGGACTGAATAACTTTGTAACTAGATTATATTATTAAATTAAAGAAAGTTGCAGAAATTTTTGATGAAAAATATGATTATACATGCAGGTGGGAAGCTGTCGGGGGGCACTGGTGCATGAAGTGAAGGAAGAGGTAAATACATATGCAGGAAAGAAGTTAGATAATTATACTCTAATGAAACTGGAAAGAAATAAGGAAGTTCTTTCATATGAAAGAGCATACTTCCAGCAAATTAAATCTTAGTAATGGAAACATAAATTAAGCAACACTCATTGCACATTTATCATATAAAATACTGAAACTGGAGTTGGAGAATATTAAGAAAAAAAAGAAAGATATTTTCCAGGCCTAGGGACACCAAACTAATGAAGGATAATTATAGAAATAACCAAGTATAATACAAAGTGGAAACAATGTTTATAAGGAGCAAAAGTGATAAGTGCTTTATTTGGGCTCAGTGGGTATAACAGAATATTTCTAGAAGGTGAGATTTGACCAGGGCATTTAAAATTATCTGATCCTGCTTATCTCTTAACTCTTACTTTTACCCATTGCTCTCCAGACACTTTCCACTCCAGCCCTTCTAGATTTGTTTCACTGTCTATAACTGTTTCTACTCCAAGAATCTTTCACACAAAGCAGTTCATCTGCCTGGCAGATTATCATCAATGGTCTACCATTTTACTTTAACTCACAGTCTTTGTGAGGATAAATGAATTTACACGTATAATGAGCTTGAAACAGTATTTGACACACAGGAAGAGCTTCATCAATTGTTCACTACTAGTAGTAATAATATTACAATCCATGTTAATTTTATTTCAATATCATTTATTCTCAGAGGTTTATGTTTCCAAATGCCTTAGAAGGGCTGTATGTGTAGGAGGTGGGTGGGGCAATGCTAAAGGCAGGTGTATTGACAGTCAGAAAGTAAATTTAAAAGAAACATAAAGCAAGTATTAATATAAACAAGAAAATCTTAGTTGTTAGTGACTGTAGCATAGATTCTGCGCACCAGGCTTTAATGGCATAGTTACATTTCATCCCTGAGCTATGATTGATGCTTATTTTAGAAATTCAAATTACCTAGAACTCTGGCCTCAGAGGCCAGACTATGGATAACCCAATTAAGAAATTCTTTCTTCCTAATGAAAAAATAAAAACAGGTTAGCAATAAAAAATATTAATTTCAATTACCTGGGAAATTATCTTTATGCAACTTTCTTTATTCCCCCAGATAGGAAATACGTTACTATATTTTATTATCTAGCTTAGTGCCTAATGTAAAGTCTAAATTAGTGCTAGTCTAAATCCACAAAACTTTCAGTTGAAGAAATTCAATTTAAAAAACCTTAATTGGCTATTTATCTTTTTCAAGAAATATACATATACCATGAAAAGTAATTAATATGTGAAAATGTGTAACATTGATCTAAACAATTAAAAATAATAGTAAATAATTATTTATAATTTCTTGAATGAAAACATTATTTATAATTTTATAAGAATGAAAACAGGGAAAGCTGGGATGGCTCAGCAGGTAAAGTGCTCGCTTTGAAGCCCCGAGGATCGAGGATCGAATCCCGGCCGCAGCCCATGTGGACTCACATGCTGAACTGGGGTGTGCCCCCAGTTCAGTTCTTGCCGGGACCTATGTGGGAGGCTCCCGCCCCAGTTCCTGCCCTGCGCAGCCCCGTGCCCACCTGTGGAGTGAAACTATATGGAAAACTAATGTCAACTATGGAGACAGCTCTGGGCCCTCCCCATTCTCTCGTTCTCTCTCTGTCTCTGTTTCTCTCTGTCAAAAATCAATAAAATAAATCTTTAAAAAAAAAAAAGACAGTGTGACAGCTGACAGTTCAGGGTTATTAAAAACGGAGTGCCACATGAAAGAACAATATGTTTTTATTGTTGAGCAATAAAAATTTACAATTTTTGATTATAAACCTGTGTTTTATATCAAATGTGAAATGGAAAGCCAGGATGGTTCAGCAGGTTAAGAGCTTGCTTTGTAGCCTCGGGGAATGAGGATTGAATCCAGGACCCAGCCTGTGTAGACCCATGTGCTGAACTGGGATGCACCTTCCGTGCAGTAGGCCCCCAGATTGGTTCTCACCCCTTCGTTCAGTTCCTGGCTCAAGGCACTGAGGGGGTGTACCCCCCATTTGGGAGGCCCTCAGCTCAGCTCCCGCCCTGTGCAGCCTCCACCTGTGTGGAATAAAAAAAAACAAAACAACATGTTGAAAGCTGATGATGTATAATTATGGAGACTGCTCTGGGCACTCTCCCTTCTATATCTCTCTGTCTCTATCTCTCTCTGTCAAAAACAATAAAGTAAATCTTAAAAAAAAAAGAAAAGAAAAGAAAACAGAATGTATAATGCACAGATTGGAAATTATTGCAACAGTCTAGGTGAGAGATGAATATACAAACTAAACTGTTAATATGAAAATTAAAAAGTAAATGATAAACTTAGGACTTATAGCCTCTATTTTGTTTGATGTGAGATATGTGACCACAATCACATAAGCACTCAAAAGCTATTTATGAATAAAATAGAAACAATTCCAACTTTCAGAAGTTGTTTAAGAAAGATATTATATTGGGGACTCAAGAGTTACAAATTTCCATGGTATTTCAGAACTAATGTTGTTGTTGTTTTTTAAGATTTATTTTTTATTGTTTTTGGCAGAGAGAGACAGAGAGAAGGGGGAGGGCCCCAAACAGTCTCCATAGTTGCACATCATTGGTTTTTTCACATAGTTTCATTCCACAGGTGGGCAAGGGGCTGCACAGGGCAGGAACTGGGCTGGGGTCTTCACCCCGGTGAGAACTGAACTGGGGGCACTCCCCAGTTCAGCATGTGGGTCCACATGGGCTGGGGCCGGGATTCAATCCTCAGTCTCCAGGGCTGCAAAGCAAGCGCTTAACCCTCTGAGCCATCCCGGCGTCCCTGGTTTTTTGTTTTTTGTTTTGTTTTTTTTCAGAGCTCTCAATTTAGAACTATAAATTATATAGTTACATATCACTAATCAAATTCAGTATTTGATAATATCAGACACTTGTTGAAGAGTAAAGGGCCTCCCTTTTCTTATCATTGCCAATTTTAGCATTGGTAACATGCTATCGTCTTTATGACGGCCATTATGATCACAATAACATGAAGCTACTCAGAAAGTACAGTGATACTCCAAATGATAGTTTTTACCCTCTCAAGGAGCTACTAGTACCTACCTGATTAAAATTCATTTATGAGCAATAGAGGTCTTTTAAATCTAACTTTCATTTCCATATTATTTGTTTCTATTTATTATATTCACATTAAGAAATTTTACATTCACTGAACAAGTACTTATCTAAACCTATTTTATGCCAGGCACTCTGATTAGGTACTGAGCATACACCTCTAAATAAAAATTATTCAGTTTTCAAAGATATTTTTGAACATTTCCTACACATTAAGTAAGCTTTATTATATATATATATATATATATATATATATATATACATATATATATAATATATATATCATATATAATATATATAATATTATATATATATATATGTATATATATATATACTGTAAAAGAGAAAAAAACAGCATGGACAAATAAATATATCTCAATTATAATGCCAATGAAGGATCAGAATTATGACGAGAAATAAAACAGGGAGAAAAGATGAAGAAACCTGTGAGTGCCATTTTAGTCAGCGATTAGGAAATTTCTTTCTGTGTAGATGATTTAGGGGCAGAGACTTAAATGAAGTGAGAGAGTGAGCTATCAAATGTGTTTAAGAAGAAATTTGAGGTAAAGTTGAAAAACTTCCAGGCAGGAAGCGGTGAGTGCCAAGGTCTTGAGGTAGAAATCTGCTTCATTTATTTAAAGAGAAGATTGAAGGTTAGTGGAGTGAGCAAGGGAAAGAATCAAAGAAAGTGAGACTGAAGAAGAGAAACATGCTATATTACACAAAAATATTATCCATAGTTTTAACATACAGGATTTATTCTAGGTGTGAAGGGAAACCAATGAAGGTTTTGAACAGAAAAATGACCACTGTGGTTACTTTGTGAATGATGAATTAGAATGCATCAGAATGAAAACAAAACCAGACCAGTTAGAAAATGCTGCAGTTGAGGTTAAATTAAAAAGCAAAGAACAAACAAAACAATGGTGACTAGTCAAAGATGATGAATATGAAGGGAGTGCTAAGTTGTTGATTATCAGGTATATTTGGTAAAAACAAAAAGAAGCTAAAGATGATCCCAATTTCTTAATGTGAGCATCAGGGAATAGCAGTGTCATTTAGTGCAATGAAAGAGACCAAAGAAGAGCAAGTTTGATGGTGATGGAGAAAAAGAATAAGAACAAAGTATTTTGTTTTAAATATTGTTCATTAGAAATATAAATTATGGGGATACTGGGATAGATCAACAGGTTGAGTGTTTGCCTTGCAACTGCAAGATTTGAGGATCGAATCCCAACCAAGGCCCATGCACAGCCCAAATGCTGAACTGTGGCAAAACTGGTAACCACCAGGATGGCAGTAAAGGACCTTGTCTCCCATTCGGGAGGCCCCCAGTTTGGTTTCCATCCTGCATGGCCCTATATTCTCCTGTGTGGAATGAAACTATGTCAAAACTAATGATATACAACTATGGAGACTGCTCTGGGCTCTGCCCCATCTCTCTCTCTCTCTCTCTCTCTCTCTCTCTCTCTCTCTCTCTCTCTCTCTCTCTCTCTCTTTTCTCTCTCACCATCTCCCAAATAAAATAAATTTAAAAATATGTATTGATTATGTAATTAGATATATGAATTTCAAATTCAGATTGACACCACAGATATAATATTTGGAATCTTTAATATAGGTGTGGTATTTAAAGACTTAGGACTAAATAAGGTTATTAACAAATGAATATATAAAAAAGGGATCTAAGGTAAGGTGACCAGACATCCCGCTTTTGGCGGGACAGTCCCGATTTTTAACAATTTGTCCCACGTCCTGCGGCGTTTTAAAAAAGTCCCGATTTTTGGAAAGAATGCACGACAAGCTAGGGAACAGCGGGAGATAGACCAAATTTTAAATCAAGAACCCCCTCTCTCCCGGTCAATGGTGTCCTACTTTACCAATGTTAAAATCTGGTCACCTTAATCTAAGGACTGAGTGAGAACACTCCAACTTTTAGAAGTTGAGAAAAATATAAAACAGAATGACCAGTGTTTGGGTTTGACTTGTGCCACTCCCCCGCTGCCCTGCCCCCTTCCCACCGCAGTGGGGGGAAAAAAAATGTGTTGAAATCCTAGACCCCTGTACCTGTGAATATGATTTTACTTGGAAATAAGGTCTTTGAAGATGTAACCAACTTCAGATAAGGTCACTAGAGTAGACATTAAATGTGATTAATGTCTTTATAGAAAGAGGAGATAGAAAATGGTACCACTTGAAGACATAGAAACATGATGGGAGAATGCTATATGATAATGGAGGCAGAGATCCAAGTCCTAAAGCCAACAAACACTTGGCCAAAGAAAGCCAAGGATTGTTGGCAAAACATCAGAAATAAGGAAGAGTTTCCCTCTGGGTTTTTTGGGGGGATGGGGTGGGGATGGGGGAGTGGGGCACAGCTCTCCCAAAACCTGTGTTTTGGACTTCTGTCCTCCAGAAGTGTGAAGCAGTACATTTCTGTTGCTTTAAGTCACTCAATACTTTCTTAAGGCAGCCTCAGGAAAATAACAAAGTTGGTAGGAAAAAGAAATAAATAAGAAAGTGTGGTATTCTGGAAGCTAGCTAAGAAAACATTTTAAGAGAAAGAAAATGATGTGTGAAATATTGATGAGAGAACAAGTGAGATGGAGATTAAGATTTGGGAGTCCCCACGAGTGTTCAACTGCATACGGCTCAGTGCATGTGAGGACCTTACTCTAATCTGGAGAAAGAGCTCGCTGAACAGAGGAGAGGAAGGAGTCTTTAGATACACAGAGGGGTGGGAATGGTGCTGCTCCCACTAAACAGAATGGGAAAACTTATGATTTGCTGGACATCAAATAGACTACTCAGGTACGCCTTATAGTTCTGCAGGTTTGAGTACTGTCTTGCAACCATGAAGTACAGGAATTGAATCCCGGCCCTGGCCATGCAAACCCATGGACTGAACTACAACAAAACTGGTAACTGTTGAGCCTAGTGGAGAAGGTTCTTGACTTCCATGCAGGAGGCCCTAAGTTCAGTTCCTGCCACTCGCAGCTGCACATCCACCTGTTGGAATGAAACTATATCACAACTAATGATGTACAACTATGGAGACTGATCTGGGCCCTCCCCACTTCTCTC
>PVKE010029250.1:8361-20487 GCA_004027555.1 Craseonycteris thonglongyai | reverse complement strand
ACATGGTTGTATTTTTTCATTTTTATTTTTTGATGAATGTTTTGGAAAAACCTGCGAAGCACTGAAGCTGCAAAACATGAAGTGCGAAGTGGCGAGGGAACACTGTGTGTGTATATATTACTGATTTTCTATTGAGAAACATCTTAAGAATGTGATAGTAGAGTTATCACAACCAAAATACATACAACCTTCTCATCTTCAGAGGGCGTTGTTATTATACATGTCTCAAAAGACCACAGTCTTACTCTAGAGAGATGCTTTCCAAAATATTAACTTGATTAGAGTTTTACTAGAAATGGGATCTGATAATCAGAGCAGTAGCAACATAAAGCCTGTGGTTAAAGTTCTTCCTCTGGTGACTTGCTTAAATTAAGGGATTCATCAGAATACCCATCACAGGTATAACAATAACCTTACGGGTTTTTGATACTTTAATAATAACAATATTAACATGGCATTAATTTAAGCATAGTAATCAGTATGTAATGCTTCTGTTGATTTTTTTGAGTAACTGTACATTTTTCTTTTAAGTCCAAGATTAAATAATACATTTTCATTTACGAAATAAACAATACCCATCATCAAAGAGATTTTGAGTTCCCATTAAGAAGATTCCTAAGATCTTCAAAGCACTTAATATAAAGTGTGATTTTTAAAAAAAGGTGAATGTTTAAATAAAAAAACTTTTACAACAAAAGACATTGCCATTAATCCCCCTCAAAATCCTCTGTCTTCAATCACATTTATCCCATTGTTCTTGGCACTTTTGAAGCAGTTCTGGATGTCTTCTTTCATGTCTTTAGTTGTGTTGTCATGGCTGCCTTGATGTCCTGAATTGATTCACAATGTTTACCTTTCATGGTCATTTTGACTTTGTGGAAGAGCCAGAAACTGCCCAGTGCCAGGTCCAGTGAATAAGGTGGATGAGGACACACCATAATGATTTTATTTGACAGATATTGCTGTACCAGAAGTGATGTGTGGTCTGAATCAATTCAGGACATTGAAGCTGCCATGACAGTGCAATTAAAGACACTCACGAAAGACTTCCAGTACTGCTTCAGAAAATGACAAGAATGACAGCATAAGTGGGATCAAAGCGAGCGGGAGTATTTTGAGAGGGATTAATGGCAATGTGTTTTTTACTGTAATAAATTCTTTAATTTAAACATTCACCATAATTTTGGATCACACCTCAACTATCATATATTTATAGATCTGCAAGAAGTGGCATAACATAGCTCAACGGTGAGAAAAGACACAGTTTAAGGTACTTATTCAATCTGGTCTATCTTCTAAAACTACAATTGTCTTATAAGGGCGAATATGAAGCAACATGCTTACTAGTTTGTAATTGGTAACTTCTGCCTTCATAAATGTTATAATTAGATGTCAGTGGTTCATTATCTGATAATAACTAGGCAAAGTTCTCCTTGAAGGTGCAGAGAGTTAACTATCAAAGACAGATTTAAAAATAAATATTAGAAAAATAACCTACTTCTTTGGGAGCTTTAATGTAGTTTCAAAATAAATTTAACATCTCCTTAGAACTGGTTAATTAATAGAAAGACTGATTAAATAGTATAAATAAATGTGTAAGCCCTTCATATATTTTGATATAACTTATTAAAGCACACAGTTATTTTACTATTAATTTTAGATTAGCAAATATTATTACTATTAGCTAACATTTATTGAACACTTTTATTGAGCTTGACATTTTTTAAAGTATTTTACATATTCTATCTCATTGAATCCTGAGAATATCAGTACTATTAATATTATCCTTATGACTATGTGCTCATAAGCTACTTGTGTGGTAGAGATGGGACAAGAACCCAGACAATCTTATTCTATAACACAATTTGATTGGTCTGTATTTCAGGCTCTGATAGAATATATGTATGTGTGCCTGTGTGTGTGTGTGTGTGTGTGTGTGCGCGCGCATACACACACATATATACATATATATGTGTATATACGTACAAATATATGTGTGTATATACATGTACACACACACACACACACAGTGATGGGATGTGTAATTGAAGCAGGATCTAGGAGGAAATGAAACGAAAGGAAGAAATTAGACAGGCTACTGGATATCCTGAGGCCCAAGCACACTTTGTAGTCGTAACTAAGTGATAGAGAAGAAGTAAAATAAGTTAATACCAGAAAGCTGCAGGTTTCGGTTTTAGCTTTCAGTGTGAGGTCTAAGGTGTGGGTTTAGCAGTGGGTGACTGAAGTACAGAAAAGAAGAGATAATATCTCAAGATTTAGTTGGCAAAACAATGAGTGGCTAGGCTGTCATTTGAGATGTATGTCTGTCAAATTACAGCAACACTTGGGAAGGTGAGGGGTGGGAGGTGGGGCTGGACAGTGGGGGAAATACCCTGAGTTAGATTCTAATCTCTTGATAAAAAGTTGGAGGTTTTTCCAGTTCAAAGTATTATACTGAACTTATACATCATCCACCCTCACCCTCCCTGGTCTCTGAAACTCCACTATGCTGATTGTAAAGTGAGGGAAAAGATAAGGCAGACAGCAAAGGAGGGAATGAGGAGCATATCATCAGTGGATAAAGTAGAGTAGAAATAGCAATTACCTGGGATTCACCTAAAGTAACATGCATAGAACAGTTCCAGAGTGAGCTGATATTTACAACTGATGGTAGGAGAGAGGAATGGAGCTGAAAAATAGGGGACTAGTTGTACATTTATGTATGAATATTTCGCCTCTAGAAGCAGAACAATCTGTAGCTGGGCATTTATTTCAACAAAAGTAGGATATTTTAAGAGATATTAAACTATTACTGGAGAGTACTAGAGGAGCTAAGAGTAAGGACTGCCTTGACTCCTTATTCTTAAACAAAACGCATCAGCCAACAAACCCCACCTGCATACTAGGGTCTCCCCATTATCACCTCATTTTTATACCTGCTACAAAAACCAAAAATCTGTACATAATTATAATTTTTTTTAAAGAATCAAAACTCTAGAACATGAAAGATAAAGTAAAGACACTAAGGAGAACAAATAGAAAAAAAAGCCTATAGGAAAATTATGACCATGAAGATATATCTGAGAACAGATGATTACCTTTAAATAAGCTTGAATTTAGCAGTCTCGCTTCTGGCTACATATCCAATGGCAATGAAAACAGGATATAGAACAGATAACTGCATTCATTGCAGTATAATTTACAATAGCCAAGATATTAAAATAACCTAACTATTTACCAGTAAATGAACTAGATGGGGGGAATTCTTCCACAAATTACCACAATATACACTTTAAATATCTTACAATTCTACTTGTCAATTATACCCAATAAAGTTAAGTTTTTAAATAAAATGTTAAATTAGCATCTTCAATGAGATTCAACAAGATATTGCCACAACGTAGATATCGGAAATAACATTCAAAATACGATAGCCAAATTTATTTAAATCAATACAGGCTTGGTGAAATAAAATCTAAAATATTTCTCAGAACAGAAAAACAAATATGGATAATATGATAGAAAAGATAAGAGACGTAGAATATAAACTCAAGAAGTTCAACATTCAATTAATAGGAGTCTGAGGATAAAGATCAAAGAAAAGAGGGATAAGGTCATTATAGAATGAATATAAGAGACTTTCCCGAAGCTGACAAAGTAAGCACATCTTCACGGCATACCAACTTCCCAGCACAAAATATGAGAAAAGACTCAAATTTAGACACATCAGTGTGAAATTCCAGAATATTATTTACAAAGAAAAATGTCTAAATTCTTCCTGAAAGTAAAACAAGTCCCTAACAAAAGAGGCAAGAATTATACTGACAACAAACTTACCATCTACCAAATAGATGTTGCAAAACAATGGAGTATTGTTCTCAAAGTCCTAAGAGAAAAGGCTTGTTAAGCTAAAATCCTTTTAGCTAAGAAACCTAAGTATGAGGACAACATAAATATGTTTTCAGATGAAAAATGAGTAAGAGCTTACAAAATTTAGACCTCAATGGGGAAGCCAGGACGGCTCAGTGGGTTAAGCGCTCACTTTGCAGCCCCGGGGACCGAGGATCGAATCCCGGCCCTGGCCGTGTGGGCCCATATGCTGAACTGGGGAGTTCCCCCAGTTCAGTTCTCTCTCTGTCTCTGTATCTCTCTCTCTCCCTCTCTCTCTGTCAAAACCAATAAAAAAAAAAAGATTAAAAAAAAAAAATTTAGACCTCAAATGTCTTTTCTTAAGAAGGAACTTGATCAGCAAAATGAGGCATTGAAGTACCCGAGTCATCATTCAGAGGAGAGCAGAGCGGAGCCAAGAAGCGAAGAATCTGATTTTAGGAAACTAGATACTGACATTGTGTGAGCCCTTGTCTCCAGCCATTGCTTAAGTCAGATTTATACTTTTAAGCAACAAATTTGTTTCTAAATTTGGGTTGTTTTTCATGCCACTTTTAAACGACAGTCCTGGTAGTCAATGAGAAGTACTATTGGACCCACAGAGAAAGAAATGTAATTATACCAAACTATTTAGCTAAAAGAATATTTACATCATCACAATAGTTTCAGTGGTTTAAAATTTTTTTTATAATTCACGGGGACAAAGCATGAAAGACTATTTTGTAGTTAGAATTTATTAATCAAAATTATTCACTATGTACATATCAACAAAATTAAATGTATACCCAATAGAAGATGCAAAGTAGAAGGGGGTCAAGGAACACAGACAGAAGGGTGGAAAAACTCATGTCCTCATCTCTCAAAGCAGGTAGTCAAAAGATCTCATATGTTAGGAGCAGAATAAGAATTGCAGGTACTCATAGCAGTCCTTGCCATGTGATCTCTACATGGTTTTGAGGACACATGGTCGTAGGGAGATAATTGATACTAGTAAAAAAAAATAGAGCCATATGTTTTTTCTAGTAATCTCAGAAGCTTAAAAAATAAATCTACAAATTCATATGATAGATATTGGCAGGGGTTCTCCACTCAGTAGTTTTATACAATAGGTAACATTGGGCACCTTTTCTCCCTGTTTTGGAACATTCACTCCACTGTACAATAGAAAAATGAGTATAAGGTAAAAATGGGCAGTTTACCCAGGTCAATCCACAAATTATAAAAATATAAATAGCAATGTTAGACATTGCTTTACATCAAAGAAATGTAAAATAAAATGCCCAAATGACAAGTTTTTCATTTATAGGATTAGTAGAGATTAAAAAAAAAAGTAGAAAGAGTGCAGAGAACCAGGCACTGTCATGTTCAGCTGTTGGTAGAGAAAAGTATTACAGATTTTCTGGAGGAAGTTTTAGGAGTAAATGTCAGAACTATGCATCTCCTTTAGGATAGCAATTTTACTCTGCAAATGTGTTTTAAGGATGACTTTGGCTAAGTGTTCAAAGATGCAAATAGAAGAGTATTGTTGAAACTCAGCTTATACTATCTAGAAACTGAAAATTGTCTAAAAGCCCATCTAGGAATAACCAGACAAAACCATTATGGAATATATATGAAAATCAATGATGTATGTCTAAATTTATTCACATAGAAAACACTCACAACCTATTGCTTAAAATGTACAGCACGATTTTATTGTTGTGGAGGAAAGAAAAAATGTTTATGTAAGTGTACGTATCACAGAAGCTTTGTAAATACGTGCCTCAGAGAATTGGGTATACTGCGGTGTGATGGGCTTAGTCTTCGGTGGAGGAAAAAATAAAAGGGAGTACCTCTTCTTCAGCATATTTACAAACAATAATAAAGCCCACTAAAATCAGTCTACTTTTTATCATCACCATGTCCAGCACTTCCAAACCATTCTAGTGATAAAATACTCCTTGCTAAAACAGATTACTCCACTTTCACCATACCCCAACATTGGAATCCATTTCATAAAAGATCAAAAAATTGTATTCTAGTGAGAAAATAAAATGAGATCAGAGGGCTAGTTGGTAAAGAAAATAGCATGAGAATGTATTTCTTTGTGGGAGTAAAAAATATTCCTTTCTGTTTATTATACAAAGTATATGAGACCAAGTTTAAGACTTTACAATCCTTGTCTGGTCTCTATTTGCAGTCTAGATCTTCTTTACCACCCCACCCCCTACTTTGGCCTCTGGTCTACCAGGGTTAGCCTGGAATCCTCTGTTGGTAAGTCTGCCAGCCCATGCCACAGACACAGCCTTTTCCTTTCATGAATATGCATGTACTTTCTTGAATCTTATTCCCATGGCAAATTTGAACTGTAAAAGAGAATTGCTAATAATACTATAACATAACGAATATCTCTGTGGTGGTGAGTTCAGGCAGTTTGCCTGACTGATAGGAAAGTTATGTAACTACTTTAGGAAGTAGATTTTAAAACAGTAAAGGAATGGGAGAGGAAGAGAAAAAACCTTTGAGTATCACTTCTTATGTCACATCATTTAGGAACTTAACCTACTGCAACAATGAATAAAGTCAAACCTTTTAAATTTTCAAGAGATAAATCATATGCTATTATAGAAAAGTCAACTGGCCCTGACCTAAGATCTAGGTAGTCTTAAGCCAACGTAAGTAATTTTTCTTATGTGTCTAGTAAATGGCATCAGATAAGATAACGACACCAAAGTTAGATTTATGGATGAGAAAACAGGAAAGAAATTACCAGCAGAGGCTCAAGTCCTCACCCAAATATCACATTTTCAATGAGGCTGAATCACATATTTAAAATTTACCCCCCTTAAATTCCAGTTTTCCTTAGCTTACTCTTATTTTTCTTTAGTTTTTACTATTTCCTCATATACTATAATATTATTTACTTACGTATATAGGCACATATGTGTGTATATATGCTTATTCCTCTTGGCCATACATAAAGCGCCATTTTTTGCTTGTTTTACTCACATATCCCAAGAATATCGGAATAATGCTTGACATAAAATAGGTGCTTAATGAATACTATTGTCTGAAGATAGGTAGGCAGGGAGGGAGGAGGGTGGAGGGAGGAAAGAGGGGAAGACATAGAAGGTATGGCGCTTACCTCCTCCTCACTATGGGACCAAGCTAGTTAATGCTTAAGGACAGCATCTCCAGGTATGACCATTAAAGTGCCAAGCTTGTTATTATTAAACATTCAGATATTAGCCACTGTTATCTAACAATGGTCATTCAATCCTAGTGCTACTGCTCCATGGTGTCTTTCAACATGAATTGCAGTTTTGTTCATTATGAAAGGAGAATTAGCAATAGGAAACTTTACTGTAGCTATTCAGTTAGTTTTTTTTTTCCTGAGAACTGAGGAAAGATTACTGGCTTTTTATTGGGGAATACCTATTTTATGGATTAGTAAAGTGAGAATTAGTTGAACTCCACGTCTACTTCCTTCTGACATTCTAATTAGTGAAATTTCAGTGAATGCATAATATAATCAGTGCTTTGTTCCATTCTGGTAATTTTCCTAGCAACTTGTAGTTTAAAATGTACTATATATAAATAATAATGTTAGAATATTGTAATTACAAGAGCAATCATTTGATTAAATTCTAGAAATCCTAGAAATCTAGAAAAAACCCTTTGTGGTCATGTGCCAGAATTATGGGACTAGCTCTTTGAAAAGTGCTTTGCCACGTTCCTGGCAGAAGACTTGGTGTAATAATCAATTTAAATGGCAAAGCTAAGCTGAAGTAGTTAAGAAGTGTGGGAGCCTACGGGCTCTGAGAAGTCTGTGGCGCGTGTGGGCCACTAGGCAGCCGAGACATTGGCATTTTCTCTAATTGGCAAAAACTCTAATGCAGTAAGTTCTCCCATTCACTCTGGGAGAGCCCTTCCCCTTCAGGCTCCTACTCATGAACCTCCACACAGGAGGGACTTGTGAAGAAGGACAAAGAAGCAGTAGGCAGGAGAAAGGATGAGGAGAAGAAGGTGGGCTCTGTGGAACCACACAATGTACTTGGGCATTTGTGTATTGCACTACCATGTGATGCCACAGAATGGGCCACAGTGAGGCACGAGCTCAAATTCCCAATTTTTCTCTTGGGGAATACCAAAATATAAAGAAAGTATTTTTTTCTGTGATTTTGAGACGTAGCTTTGTATTCTTTTGTGAACTTGCTCTGACTATCACAAAGAAATGGTATAAGAACACTCACTCCTCCCATATAAACTCCCGTGTCCTGATGGAACCTAAAAGAGGAAAAGCCCCCTTGCTGAATTCAGGAGTGGGCCGTGCTTGACGGCATGAGGGCTTGCTGTACTTTCGTTTTTACTCAACTGACAGAAATACACAGCAGACGTTAGATATTTTCAAACTTATGCTCAGGGCCTGAAGCATTACTTATGCCAGAATCTCCTTATCCCCACGATTACTGCGATTTGTCCTAACTGTGATAGTTATAGAGACAAGGAGATTCTTAGGGTCTAAGTGTAGGGTCATTCTAAAAATTTCTTAGTCACTGAGGTCTCACTGCCATTATAGTGTCACCATGGTGGCAAGTCTAATACTTCATAAAGGCACAGAAATTTTTATGGCTTCAGTATTTCTAACAGTCTATCTTAGTTATAGACAAAATAAAAATGTCCATTAAAAAAACATGTCTTTCACCAGTGGGTAAGGGAGGAGGGAGAGAGGAGAGGATATCAAATATATGGTGATGAAAGAATGGACTCTGGGTGGTGAGCACACAAAGTAACTCATAGATGATGTATTGCAGAATTGTACATTTGAAACCTGTTCAATTTTACTAAAAACAATGTCACCTCAACAAATTTAATAATAAAATTAAAAACATATGTTTTTCAAGACTCTTTACAAAAATATCCACCTGATCTAAAGTTCTTTTCCATCATCCTTCTAAATTTTACCAAGATCAAAGAGGCAGCAAGGTCTTTGATTAAAAGAAATACTCTCTACCTTGTGTAAAATTTATTCAATCTTCTAAACCTAAATCTATAGACCAGAAAATTTTTTTCAGGAACACAAAGCACTTTTATTCATTATATTGCTACTGTTTATGTTATAATTAGGTAGTAGAATACTACAAATATCAAGCCAGTCACAAAAACTTTAGTAAGAGAAAATCAGATGGAGGATTAATGCCTCCTAACTCTCAATTCAGGTTTTAGAAGTGGCTACCTCGAACTATTTAGGGGATGTGAGACACAGGGGAGGAGAAGGGAAAGTAATGAGAATGATTCCTTCCTTCTTCCCCTAACCTAGGTTATAATGGTCTTAGCTATAACAATAATCAGTTGATCGTGACTTTGTAAGGTCTGGAACAGAACCATCAGAAATACCGTGCAGAATGAATTATTATTATGAGTATGAGTATATATGAGAGCTGTCTGGAAAAAGTACAGCCATTATCAATATAATGAGAAGAGTTAAATAATTGGATACTTTCTGGACAGCCCTGATATGTGTGTGAGGCACAGATATAAACTCATCAAAAAACACTAAAGTGGGAACAGTAAAAGCCAGTATCTTCCACATGAACCGTTTTGGATGTTTGAGAGTCAAAGACCTTTGTGTGGCAGACAAGTCCAAGTTTTAAGACAAGAGTGATTTGGGATTGCCAGGAAAGCTCAGTAGTTACATACTTGCCTCACAGTTGCGAGGTCTGGGATTTGTCTCCTGGCTCCAGCCCATGCAAACCCACATACTGAACTGCAGGACAACTGGTAACCTCAGGGATGGCAGTGAAGGTTCTCACCTCCCATGCGAGAGGCCCCTACTTTCTTTCCCACCCCACACAGCCCCACACCCGCCTGCGTGGAACGAAACTATATCACAAATAATGATATACAATTATGGAGACTGCTCTGGGTCCTCCCTCATTCTCTCTTTCTCTCTCATCTTCTCTCAAGCAACAAAATAATTTTTTTTTAAGGGTGACATTAATCTCCCCTTTTTCCATCCCCTTAAAGTTTTAAAGGGCTGGATCTGGTTACCAATCTAAGGCTTTCAGGTGCTTGGTGATGAATCAGAGAGTGCTCTAGGAAGGGAGAGACCCACAGACACCAGCATGATATAAATATAAAGGCCAGAAAGGTGGAACTTCCCCAAGGAAGAAAGAAGTGAAAGGCATTAGATATTACTGTAACCTGCACAACTGCTCTGCATCTCTATGCATGCAGTTAGGCACTGGAGGGCCAGGACAAATAAGCTAGCACTCTTGTCAGTGTCAGGAAATGTATGGGCTACCACATCATGCCGTTGATACCTTTTTTGTTTGTTTGTTTTGGGACAGTTTTCTCATTCTTTAACCCGATGCTGTTGCTGAATCCCAGTTTTGACTATCCCCTTTACTTAGCTGTCACTTTGGCCTTTGTGAGAGATTCTATGTAAAAGAAAGATGATGAGAGTGAACAGACATGAAGAGAGTAAGGGTCAGAGAGATCTCATTAAGTGAGGAGGTATAATGTAACACACAGAAGTGAATCAAGGTCTTTTTGTGGGGTGGAAGGCAGAGAAACAGAGGTTGCTCTCAAGAGATACACCGCTAGGGAAGTGAAGAAGACAGGATGGGGCAGAGGAAGATGCTGACCCACAGAAGAACTGCAAAAAAGTCTCAGTCTTCCCTACGGGACCCTCATGAGCTGAGATGGCCTTTCCGAGTTGTCCTAAATGGAGTAAAGGCTTGTATCTCTATCAGTCCTTTGGCTTTGGACCACACTTAATAAGGCATAACTTTAGGGGCAGCAGCTCCCTACAGCCTACAATAATATCCAGCAAGAAAGATAGCTGTGAACTGTCAGCAGCCATACTCCCAGGCCCACAGGGGCAAAGGTCTTGGCCCCACAGAGGCGATCTGAGCAGAAAACCATGGTGTTCATTATGTATTCTCACAAGTAATTGTTTTTTCAGATGTAAAGATATGCACGACCAAGAAGATAAGAAGACTTCAGAGAATGAAGAGAAAATAAGAGAAGTAGGTAGTAACGTGCAAGAAGAAAATCAGAACTGCACGTGTAAGCTGAATTTTATCACTTTCTTTCTTAACAAATAAAATGTTTGAAATTTTTCCAAACTGAGATGTGATAGAAGTATAAAATATGAACCAAATTTTAGAGACTTAATAGAAAACTACGTAAAACATTAATATTTCTTATTGATAACAGCAATAATTCTTTCATTATATTGAGCTTAACAGAGAAGTTATTAAAATTAATCTCATCTGTTTTATTTAACATTTCAAATGTACTATTGGCAAGTTTTAAGTTGCTTGTGTGTATTTCATGGTTTTATTGGACAGAGCTGTCCTAGAATAATTTTATAATCTTATAAGGTATCATTATCTTAGGTCACAACCTAAAACAGCAGTGCTGGAAAGGACCGTAGTGCAGGGAGTGAAGAAATCCTTTTCCATATTCTCAAAAACTCACGTCCATGGCCTCACTTCCATGATAACCCAAAAGTACCTTACTTAGTTCTTGAGAGATCCAGATAGCACCTGGGTCACACAGCCGGTTTTTCCCCTTGGTAGAGTGGGAATGGATGCAGAAGTGGGCAAGGTTCGTTTTGGGAGCCAGAGCCTTTGGGAAGTGTATTCACAAATCAAGAGATTCTGACTCATTTATGAACCTTTTCTCAAGACAAGGGAATTGTATCCACTACAGCTCAGGGCTCAGTGTGGGCGGACAAGGACACAGCTGGAGCCCAGTGAGCAAGTTCTTTGGCACAGTGAAATTGTTACTACATATGCCAGGAATGTGACCTCATGTGCCACTAGATGACAACCAAGCAGAACTGAGTCATATTGAGAGCAAAAATAAGATAAGGTAAAGAAATTACTTGTCTTGTATTGGAGTCATATCCACTCAGCGTGGTCACCCTGCCTATTTCTTGCTGTCAGAGCACTGATTAGTAATGATGAAGTTCTTTGATCAATATAGAATTCACTCAATGAATTATTGCTTAAACATTACTTGTATTTGCTTCTATCACCGATTGTCCTATACTTTTTTTTTTTTAATTTATTGTTAAATTTGATGAGGTTACATTGGTTGGTAACAATTAGACAGTTTACAGATGTACAAGTCCACATCACATCATTCATGCATCGTATTATGTGCCCATCACTCAGTATCAGTTCCCCTTCCATCACCTTATATCTAGTGCCCACTCCCACCTCCCCCCACAACTGTCCCCCCGCTCCT
>PVKE010029249.1:0-20386 GCA_004027555.1 Craseonycteris thonglongyai | reverse complement strand
TTATGGAACATAGTCGACAAAGAAAAGTTCCCATTTTTTTAAAAAGCGGCATATAAAATCAAATTGTTTTTCGGGTCAACGTATTTATGCGAATCTTTGTTTTCAAACATGAATTTAATAAAATCACGATATAGATCTCGACTTACCGATGAGCATCTTACCGGTAATAATTGTTTGCTAACAGGGTTGTCGTCATACTGTCCTAATTACGAGGCACTGGCCAATGAAATGCAATGCCAAAGATCACACTGACAGATTGGTTTTTTTTATGTTTTCTTTTATGTTTTTTTAAATGATTTTATTATACGTGTGTTTTTTATTTACTTTGTATTATGTTTTGTATATATGTTTCTTTGTGTGTATATAATTTGTACAATAAATTTATTATTTAAAAATTATTTTTGTTTATTATTTTTTATTCTCGTTCAATAATAAATATCCTTAGAAATAGCTGGTGCCCGCTGCCCTACTGATATTTTAGAATGCGCCCTAGGGTATAAAAAGGTTGGGAACCCCTGCTCTACAATAAGATGAAATACAGCCATTTGTGACAACATGGATGGACCTAGAGGCTACCATATTAAGCAAAATAAGTCAGTCTGAAAAAATTAAGAAACATACAACTTCACTTATAGGTGACATATAAAACTGAAAATAACAAAGAAATAAATATTGTTAAATGGCCCTGACAGAAGTAATTCGGGAGTGAAACAGGCCTGAGCATAAGAGCCCTCATATTATAGGTCTCATAGATTCTCCACTATACAGATAATATAGTTAAAATAATCATTTCCAGGAAGTTGTGGCAGGTTCAGGACCCACGGTTACGGCCCAGCAAGCAGCTGGGTTCCAAGAAAACAATGCCCTGAATTAAAACCTGCAATTAATAATCTTTATTCCAGGAAGCTGGGATGGCTCAGTGGGTTAAGCGCTTGCTTTGCAGCCCCGGAGCCTGAGGATCAAAACCCGGGCCCGGTACATGCAGACCCACATGCTGAACTGGGGTGTGACCCCAGTTCAGTTCTTGTCGGGGCCTATGGGGGAGGCTCCCGATCCAGTTCCTGCCCTGCACAGCACAGCACCCACCTGTAGAATGAAACTATCTGGAAAACTGATGCTGTCAACTATGGAGACTGCTCTGGGCCCTCCCCATTCTCTCTGTCTCTGTCTCTCGGTCTGTCTCTCTGTCAAAAAACAATAAAAATTAATCTTAGAAAAAAATAATAATAATCCTTATTCCCAGGCTGGCTGTATGTAAACCCAATAGAACTATAACTTGCTTTCTTTCTCTTAGATCTCCCTATCTACCTATATGCATGCCATATGTCCACTCCATTTAATCACTAAGCCCCTAGAACATCAGATTCTGGTCAACATCAAAGTAAGATCTGGGAACAAAGCTTCAGGTCTGTTAACTAAGGAAATGGAGTTTTAGTCAACTCACAATAACATCTTGGCCTCAGTTATGTTTTAGCTCTGGACTCATGAAAGAGGAATGGCCCATGGACCACATCCCCTGGAAACTGGACCAAACAATGCCATGATTGACATCAGGACCTGAAGCCATGATCAATTGCTCCCTGCCTTAGTCCCAACCAAACAATAGAACCCACAAGCCCAAGTCCCTAGTAACAGTGATTGTTGATTTTTTTCATCGACTGTCCCCTGCCTCCTCTACAAGAATGACAAGGTTTCCCTTTAAAAACCCTAGCTGGACTGAGAATGTTAAGACGGGCTTTCATCATGGAAACACAGTGTCTTCTCAGGTCTCCAGTGCTCTGACAAATGCTTACTCTATAATCCAACACCTGTGTCGGTCTATTGGCTCAACAGCACAGGCAGCACGAGTCCGGACTCAGTTGCCCTCCAGTAACAGGAGTGATGTTAAGAATGAATAAAATGTATATTATATATTGCAGAGCCTATAACTACTATTTATAGTTAATAAATCAGTACATATATGTACAAGTGGATGACACAGAATTGTGAAGGGAGGCATTGTTACCAGAGGTATTACATGCAAATAGTGACAGAAGAGAATGGGCAGAGGAAGCAAGAGAATTTGCTTTCTATTTTGCCATGTAGTACTGTTCTAGTTTTTATTGTCTGATACTATTACTTTTGTAATTAAAAATACAGAGAACAAAAGAATATGGACTTTATGTTGTGCTTAAAGAAACTCCAATCTATACAAAAGTGTTGGTCTTCAGTGTTGATCAACAAAATGTCTAAGCATTGCACATCTGTGCTGTCTAATACTATCACCACTAGCCAGGTATGGCTACTGAGCTCTTGAGATGTGGCTAGTGTGACTGAAGAACTTAATTTTTAATTCATTAACTTTAACTTAAATAGCTATGGTGTGTCTTATGGCTACCACATAGGTCAATGCAGTTCAGCATAAATAGTTCCTAATCTTTTTTTTTTTTTTTAGAAAGTCGATTTTTTTTATTGCTTTTGACAGATTATATATATATATGTATGTATGTATGTGTGTGTGTGTATATATATACACACATACATAAATATATATATATAAATATATATAAATATATATATATATACATACACACACACACACACACACACACAGAGAACTGAACTGGGGGCACTCCCCAGTTCAGCACATGGGTCTGCACGGGCCGCGGCTGGGATTCGATCCTGGGTCCCCAGCGCTGCAAAGTGAGCGCTTAACCCACTGAGCCATCCCGACTTCCCCGGTTCCTAATCTTTAACCGTCAAAAACTTTTATTTTTTAATTTTTTTTCTCGAGTGCCTCGTGCTTTAAAGGAGGTTGCCAACCACATTTCAGTAATAATTTATTTGCTAACTGTTCTTAATTGAATATATACAACTGCTGAGTAGAGCTTTGATGAGCCTGAAGCTCTGTCAACTCACCAAGACTAACCAAAATCAAAGCAATTTCATGCTTTAGAGGGAAGAAGTTTATTTCTAATTGGATACAATTTTTATTAGTATTTTTGACATTGTAAAGTGATTCACAAACCCTCTGCTAGTGTTATGAGAACCTCAAAGTATCTGGAAATTTCTGTTGGATGTTAATGTTCTAAAACCCTATCAATCTGTTTCCTTTGGATTCCTGATGGAATCACAAAGGATGTTTAAAAAGTAATAGACTTTCACTTCCTCTTTTCAGCAATAAAATCCTGACTTTCTCCTTAGAGAGCTCAACTGTTCTTTGATGAGTGTCCCAGAAATCAATGAAGTCCACAAAAGCCCTGGGACTTGATCCTGCTTCAGGCACACTGGTCATTAATTATCAAGTCCTGGAAGCTGCAAAGAACACCAGTTAAGAGGCTGGAGGTGGGATAGTTACCCCTTGCTTCGGCCCTAGACTCCTCCCAAAGACCATTCCCTATGTTCATTTCTATTAGGGAGGAAAAAAAATGCTATACTTTCTTCTCTTGTAGCTGTCATTTAGAGAATAAAGCATTCTTTGGAGAAAAGTTCTTGTACTGTTCCATTTCTATACTATTCTATCCAGTCATCAACAAGTCACTGTATAAAACTAATAACCAGAATGCAGAGCAAAAAAGAGTAACACATTCACACAGCTTTTCAGTCACCTGGGGTAGCTGGCTTCTGCAGGCCAAGAACTTAAGGACTAGATTTTGTCAAGCTGGCTACATCATTTCATGGTCAATATTAACTGTAACTAATGGAAAAGAAAGGGCATTATCTATTGTTTCAGTGTTTATGAACTGATGAAGTCAGGAGCTGGACAACTGTTCTTTTTTAAGCAAGGTCTATGGGGTGAACACCTAAAAAGCAGGTTTACATTAGAGGAAGACAGGACGCTGACAATTGCTCAAACCTAGTCAGTGGTGGTGAAAGCTTGTGATTCTGAAAAGAGAATGTACACTCTCACAAAGAAATCATTTAAAACAATTGATTTTTACCTGAAAAATATAGTCATTTCACAGTCAATAGTTTAGTGGTTACCTGAGGCTAAGGAGAGAGGTGGGTGGGAGAGATGGGTGGGGGGGAGGAGAGAGGGGGAATCAAACATACAAGTGGTGAAAAATGAGCTGATTCTGGGTGGTGAGAACATAACTCAATGTATAGACAATGTAATGTAGAATTGTACAACTGGAAACAATGTAATTGATATCAATTAATGTCACTCCAATAAATTTAACAAAGAAAAAAAAAGGAAGTTAGAAAAAAAAACCAAATTAAGCACAAAATAATCAAAGGGGAAAGAAAAACAAAACTAAAAAATAAGATCAAAATCAATGTAACAGAACATAAACAAACAAAAGAAAAAAAACTAATGAAACCAAAAAAAAAATATATATATATATATGGATGTATATGTATATGTATGTGTGTTTATGTGTGTGTGTGAATATATATATATATATATATAAAATATATAGTCATTTGTTGTGATTTGGAATTTTAAACAATACATTTATCGTCAAGTCAGAGGACAAAAAATAAATATTAGTGTGAACACTAATAAATGACATATAGTACCCTTGCCTCTCACTACTTTGGGATAATTTAGATCTTCTCAGCCCATTCTTTGAAGTCAGGTATAGCTAAGTTGTCGTTCACTATTATACAGGAATAAAATAGCAAGCAATAACATACACTTTTATTTAGCACCTAAACACTGACCATATGAGAAATGGAGGGAAATGGCACTCTCATGTCTCTATTATGACATTTGTGATATTTTATAGACTCAGTTAACTCATGGGGATTCGTAGATGACAGATAAATATAAGCAGACTCAGTTATCTGGCATCCATGCCAAATAACTTTCAACTTTTTTGCCAGTTGATTGAGAGTGCCAGAGCCTTGAGTTCTAGTTAACAGAGAGTCTACTGTAATTTTACAGTAATAACCTACTTATACCCTTATCACTTTTATACTAAGAGATATTTAAAAATAAATATCGTGCCTTTTAATTTTTTGTTACTAACACCTGGTTCAGTGTATGGAATTTAGTAACTTTTTACACATTTGTTTGAATATTTATTGACAGAACAAATGAATGCATAACCTATGGCCCTTGTCCTCAAAAAGCTTAAAACAAGCTGGAACCAATTGTGTATCTCCCTCTTTCATTTCCTCCTAATCCTAACATAACCACCTTCTCATTTATCACTGATTTCTCTGTCCTCTGCCCCAATTCAGCCCCCATATTCTACAGATTCTGTTTCTGAAATAGCATTCTCAACTCTTTTTTCATCTCTAATCTCATTGCCACTAATTCCATACAGGTTCATCCTATCTCATGCAAATTATTTTAAGAATTTCTAACTGGTTTCTTTCACCAAACATTCCTCTGTTTTCCAGCCCTACCGGTCATATTCTTGTTCCTGGTTACTAATCAAAATTGAGTTGAAAATGAATTTTAGTGATGAAATGATAATGAAGTTCATTCCTGGAGCAAAATAAGGGAATTTTGTCACCATCTTAACACTCCCAATTATTTCAAAAATATTAAATATAAAAAAGAGAATAGTAAAAATAACACATTAAATATGAAAATATATTAATATGAAAGCATAAGAATTTCTTGGAATGATAATATACCATTTCTGAGGTAATATAAATGTATAACCATTTGAGGCCTTTAACTTTTATGACACGCAATTCATTGCACGAATCTTGAAAGCAAGGATTATATCTTGTGTGTATTTGGTTCATTTATTTTGCCCAGGTCATCTCAGATGTTCACACTATATGAGATTTTTTATTATTTCATAGAAAAACAATAGTAATCCAATAGATAAAGATTGCAGGTAAATAGTATAGTTACTGTTTAATTTGGAATATTATAGGTTTCATAACATAACCCTGATATCAATGAAACCATTCTTCTCCTAAATTACAGACTATACAATATTGAAAAAGCATCTGTTGGTAGTCATAGGGCTAACTTTGCTTTACGATAGCTACACCCAATTCATTCTGCTTATTGTTAACATGACCAGAACCATATCAACAATGGATGTTTGTCAGAAATGTTGAGGGAGTCTGCAAAAATCAGAAGGGAGCTGATTCTTATTTAGTATTTCCTCACAGAACATAAATAATTCCCAATGATTTTTAAGACTATGAGATTTAACAACAAAAAGAAGAAAAATAAGAGCACATTTGAGGGGAGTAAAGGGAGCACAGAATATTGAGCTGAGTTTCCTGCTTGCTAAATAGCTGCTAAAATAGAAGGTATTCCCATAAAACTATTAGAATAACTAATCTGCATATGAACCATCATACAAATCCATCTTTAAAACACTGAGAAGAAAATCAAGTTTCAATTTCTATCTGATAAACATAGCTTTGTTAGAATTTTAAAATTTAGTGTTGTTTTTATAATTTTGTTTTTATATTACTCAAATATCAAATTACAAAAGGTACACAATAAAATGGTCTCATTCTCACCCCTGCAACCATATTTCCACTATCCATCTCCATCACATGTATTCTCTTTCCTTAATTTTTTAAAGAATTCTTTCATGATTCTGTATTTCCATTCATAGAAATAAAAACATATTTTTATTTCTCTTTTTTTTTTACAGAAAGGAAGGATAGACTATGAATCATTCTTCCTCTATTTTTTTGTACTTACCAATTTTTTTTTTCAGACATCTCTTCAATTCAACACACAAATAGCTTCTTCAATCTTCTTCTGGACACATAATATTCTATTACATATGCAATTATTTAACCAGTGCACATTTGGGAAAATTTTAATATTTTCCTACCACAAACAAGATGATTTATAATCTGGAAAATATCACATTTTGTACATATGCACGTATAAATGTGGGTGCAAATTTCTAGGCATCGAAATAGGAAATATGAAGCATTACATCAAGGTTAAAATTGAACAGGCCTCAAATTTCTACACAGCAACTATCAATGACAGAATGCAGTGGGATCTGTCACCCAAGGTAATGAAACTGAGACAACATGGCTGTGCAAGCACAGTAGCAACAGGTAGAAAACCTCAAATATATATAACTTTGCTTCATTTCTGGAATGACAATTTGAAAACTAAATCCAATTAATGCCTCAGAATAAAAAAAAAGAAAGAATACAAGTTTTAGTGGTGAGACTTAAATATTTTAATCATAAAATAATACAAATACTAAGAATTATATGACTTATGTGTGACACACCAAAATATAAATATTACATGAAAACAATAAAACTAACAAAATAAAAAGATGAAAAAGGGAAGTAGGTTGGTAGTTTTAGGTTCTAATATTTACACAGCTAAGAACCAAGAACAACTGTTTAAAGTTAAAATGTAGAATTGAAAAAGGAGAATTCTAATTTCAGTGTTGCTTCATAGTCTCTTTACTTAGAACAATCTTAGAAAAGAAAATCTTACAGTAATAATGAACTTATTTGAAATACAGTAATTCCTTGAGAGTTCTTGTTTTTTCTAATAGTTAAGAAAACAGGGGAAGCCGGGATGGCTCAGTGGGTTAAGTGCTCACTGCGGCCCCAGGGGCTGGGGATCGAGTCCTGGCTCTGGCCCATGTGGACCCATATGCTGTACTGGGGAGTGCCCCCAATTTGGTTCTCACTGGGGTGAGACCCCGGCCCAGATCCTGCCCTGTGCATCCCCGCGCCCACCTGTGGAATTAAACTATGTGGAAAAACTGATGATGTGCAACTATGGAGACTGTTCTGGGCCCTTCTCCTTCTCTCTGTCTCTGTATCTCTCTCTCTCTGTCAAAAACAATAAAAATAAATCTTTAAAAAAAAATAATTTTATTATGAATTAGATGTACTATTAGATTGTGATAATCAAATTATAATCCAGTATTAGAAAAATAAAAAATACTTCTATAGGCCTAATTTTGTATTTATATTATATACATATACAAAAAGATGATGTCTGGCCTCAATGTCTCACAATATATATATACACTGATTAGTTGTAGGTGGTGGCATACAGTTGTTTTATTTTTATGCTTTCTTGCTTATATTCCTTTAATTTCTATACACTTCCTTGAGTTGCTTGAATTCTTTATAAGGGGCAAGTATTTTTTAATGTGTGACTTTTAAATAAAAATGTAACAAATATATCTTTTAAATAATATAAAAGGAATATATTCACTGTGGCTTTTTCAGTAATTATCAGATTAGAAACTAATGAATAGCTCAATAATTAGGAAATACTTTAGTAAATAAAGCATTATCAAGTGAATTGATGTTATGAAAAATTTACATGGTATATTTGAAGCCCAGGTGCTGTTATGAAATAATGTCCATAATATGATGTTAAATGACAATAAAAAAAAGTAAAAAATAATATAGGTGCACTATGAATGAAATTATTGAAAATATATCAATAGATAGATATACAAATAAATTTAAAATTGTTATGAATTAGGGTAAGGGTAACATGGGTGACTATTTTCTTCATTCTAACATTTTTGTTAGTTTGCTGGTAGTTTTTGTTTTGTTTTTAATTGTGTTTTACATTAATATTGAAATTTCTGAACTCACCACAATCATATATGGCTTTCACAGAATTAATGGAATGGATTAATGTAACTACTTCTAACAGAACAGTTTTGATACATAAAATAATTCAAAAGCTCCTTTGAAATAAAGTCAAGTGTTGGCTCAAATGAATCCACAAAACCAATTCTTGATTTTTAAATTTCACTCATGGACATATCATTCTAGAGAGCAATAAGTACACATTAAAAATCATTACCCATATTTCTCTCTAAACTTAAGATAATGTGGACAATATTGGAAATGTGAAAACATGCTTCTGATTTGAAATAGTTTCTAATTTTAGACTTTTTGTCATACCCTGAAATTTGAGCATGCACTTAATTCAAATTGGTCATTCATTGAAGATACCAAAAAACCTTCACTAATTTTGAATTACTGTTTAATTTTTTTTTTTTCAGATTATAATCAGTAGGAAGGAGAGAGAGAAATTTGCGGATTTCTATCACCTGCACAATGCTTGTACAATGCACAGGCTGCATAGCAGGTCATTATCTACTTAGCCTTAAATCTTGAATTCTGTTTTGTAAAAGCTGAATACAACCTATTATTGCCCACAAAACAGTTGATGCTATTAGCTATCCCTTTTTTTTCTTTTTTGATATAATCTCTTATTATGGGTCCTCTTTCACAAGCAAAAACAATTCTTCCAATGATGCCATGTAAACAATGGAAGTTATTGATTTTGTTCTTCCATTGTTGGTCACTATACAATGAAAGGTTGCTGAGACATTTACTCTGCCCTCTGTGGACCTCACAAGGAAATATGTCAATATCTGTCATAATTTTTCTGGCCTTCTGGTAGGCAGCTTGATACCCATACAGACTATAAGCTCACAACTTGTAAGGTCTGAGAACAAAAATGGGACAGAAAGTGACTCTTCTATGTACCCAGTATATTTACTTTTAGAGGGACACAAAGGAGAAAAACAAGACATTAGTGTCATCAACACTAGCACCTCCAAGTCAGTGTTCCTAATGAGCCCTGTTATTTCAAAATTCTGGAGAAAGTGAGTAATGGAACCGCATCAAATGTTTTTCTTTAGTGGATTGACTTCAGGTTATATTTCCAAAACATTTAGTAAATAAAAAATAGCATTTTTCAACAATTTCTTTATGTATTACTTTCCTGCTTTATAAACATAGCATTACTAAATCACACTAGAACAGAAAAGTGGGAGAAAATGGGTGTAGAGTCTTGTACTCTGCATTTAACATAAAATGTCTTAGTGTTTATGCTTTTCAAACTATTGCTTCATTTTTAAAGATTAGATAGCATATAGGTGGTAGATAGCAACTTTTTTATAACATGTAATCTGATTACTATCTTTCCACATTAGAAATAACAAAATTCCTGAAAGCCAGTTACACAGAATAATCAAGGAGCAATATAAGACTATTCTATGTAATAGGGGAACGAACGCTTGAGGTGAGGCTTTCATTTTATGATTATTTCTCAGACTACTAATTAAAACAGGACACCCTGGTCTTTTGTTTTCCCATTACTAAGAAGTCAAGCCCATCTGGATTTATGAGCTAAGGAACCATGAGATCATAAATGGATGTTGTTTTAAGCTGCTACATTGTGGCAATTTATTACAAAGCACCAGAAAACAAATGTATATAAGTAATATCTTTCTCCACTTCAAGAAGTATCTTGAGGGGAGGAATTGCTTTATTTATACCACTATCCTCAGCACCTAGCAGAGTGCCTGGTATACATAGTTGATGCTCAGTAAAGATTTGTTGAGTGGCTGAGCAAAAGAGAGATGTTCCTGAATGCTGCGAAGTAAATCCAGCATTAGTTTTGGAAGTGAAAAAAAATGCTCACTGAACTGGCCTTGGTTTGAGTACTCAAATACTCAAGAGAGATTTTAAAAATAATTTTGTCTTAGAACAAAAAGTCCTGTCAGACCAAACCCAAAGTAACAGAAAATCCAATTAATGAGGATTTTACTCACATACACACCTTGATTTCACCTATTAGTAGAAAGAGAAAGACATGAAGATGTATCTGGTTTAAATCAACCAGAGAATCCAACAAAAAACAAAACAAACAAACAACAACAAACTATCACACCTTTACAAGTCAGACAGTCAGCAAAAGGGAGTAGTTAAAATCATTTAACCCAGAGCTTGGACATTTGGTTTCTACTCTGAGCTCTGTCATTAAGAGTAGGTCATGGCTAATCTGAGAGATATAAACTATTTTCTTAAATATCACTGCATATCTATTTTAAAATTTCTAGAGTGTAACTGAAAATAAATTTTAAAATCATGTATTTTATTATATGTGCAGTGTTTTTAAATTGTTTTTTCAAATTTTAGCACATGCTAGTAGTGAATGTATCTTGTGGACACATACAGCCTATGCTATAATTTTTTTGACCGTGACTTCTGCAGGGGTAAGATAATGGATGGATTTAAGTGAATAAATTCACTATCTGGCAATATTTATCTTTTAAAAAAATGAGGGGAAGCCCAGATGGCTCAGTGAGTTAAGCACTTGCTTTACAGCCCCAGGGACCGAGGATCGAATCCTGGATCCAGCCCAGGTAGACCCATATGTTGAACTGAGGTGTGCTTCCCATGCAAGAGGCCCCCATTCAGTTCTCGCCCCCCAGTTTGGCTCCTGGCTTGAGGGGGCGTGCCTCCCATGTGAGAGGCCCCCAGCCCAGTTCCCACCCTACACGACCCCAGCCCATCTGTGTGTAATGAAACCATGTCGAGAATTGATGACATACAACTATGGAGACTGCTCTGGGCCCTCCCCCTTCTCTCTGTCTCTGTCTCTCTCTGTCTATGACAAAAACAATAAAATAAATCTTTAAAAAAGATGAAAGAGATCAAAAAGACCCCGTGCAACTCTCATAGTATGTCTGCTCACTTTGAGTGTCACACCTACCTATGCTGTGCAGACCAACTGACTTGTTTTATTTGGCCAGGGCAATGCACTTAGTTCTTTTCCTTTCAAACTGTGGCCCTTAGACCACCAGACTAGCCATGCCTGGGAGCCAGCCAAAAATGCAGGATCCCAGGTTCCATCCCAGACCCCCTGAATCACAATGTAAAATTTAGCAGTATCTTCAGGTAAATCTGTGCCCATTACAATTTGAGAAGTAATGAGTAGTTCAGCTGTGCCCAACATTTTTGGCATCAGAGATCTGTTTCATGAAAGACAATTTTTCCACAGACCGGGGCATCGGGGGGATGGTTTGGGGATTATTCAAGTGTATTAAATTTATTATGCCCTTTATTTCTATTATTAATTGTGTGATCTGACTGGAGGCGGTAATGGGTAATGCAAGTAATGAGGAGCACTGTAATGACAGATGAAGCTTCACTTCCTGCTGGGCAGCCTGCTTCCAAACAGGCCAGGGACAGGTATCTGTCCAGGCCGGGGGTTTGGGACCCCTGATCTAGTTGCCCAGCTGGATAATTACTTTCCATTGTATCCCATCCACTTGAGTCACATTAATTTACTTGAATGGCCAATCAGGCATTTTACTTTTTGATGCCCTACTTCTTTTAATGTATAAAGGTTTGAAAAAGGGCTTTGAAATTAATCATACCTGGGATAGGCACCTAGTTGTGACCCTAAGGCACTGTGTCTTTTGCATGTTACATAGCCTCAATGTGCTTTGTATTCCTATCTAAAACAAGGAGAAAATAAAAATCACCTTGTATGGCTAATGTGAGGATTGAACATAGAATCTAGCATGTAGAATATTCTCAGTAAGTGACAGATGATGATTATCATCTTCATCATCATTATTATTATTACAACTACCATATAGTGATATCCAGTCAACATCATCAAATATATAACAGGTTCATCATCATCAAATAAATTATGCTCATTATATTCATCCAGAATATTTCTGTCACAGTCTAGAGAACCAAGTTGTAATGTCATTTGGATTCACACGGAAAAGTTATCTGGCTAATATAAATAAGCCTTCTCTTATCTTCAGGGTCAGCACAGACATTTGTTAAGTGAGGTGACTATATGACAGCATCTTCCAATAGAATCCAATTGTTGGAGAATATATTTAGGAACTGAACAAATGGTTCTTTGTCAAGAATAGGGCAGCAAGTTTGGAAAAAGTAACATCTCAACTAGATTCATATGGAAAATAGCTTTTGGTCATAAAGGCAAAAGTCCAAATTGAGAGAAACCCCAGTGAATTAGTCAGTAAGGAAAAATTTCTCTATGAGGACTTTTTCAGCCAGTAAATTCTGAAAAAGAAAATGACAGTAAGATTCTTGATATACAATGTGATATCATTAGCTATAGTTAGCTCATATACTGTTGATTAGTTCAGTGAAATCATATGCAATATCTTTGCCTCCTAAAAACTACAAATGAAAAACAGATACACATGTTCAAATAATTCCTTCAACTTTATGTACTGATGCTGCTTCATAGAAATTAGTTTGCTCATGAGAATTCATAGGTAAATGAGCTGTATAAAACAGGTATCTCTGTCTCATGTTTCAAAATGTAATGGAAATCACAATATTTACTTCCAGACACTAATGTCCATAAATGTCCATATTAATTAAATGTCATTTTAAAATCAATCATGATCAATGCCCTAGCTCATTCTTCTCACATGACACATAATTGGCTCATTTAGCAGAAGACTTTCTATTACATCTGCTATTGTCATTTATAGTTCCAACCCAATTGTGAGCTAACTATGAGAAGCTCATAAATACTTCCCAATACTGACAAGCATAGGAGTCTCAGGGCTGAGTGGGAGTAGTCTTAAAGATCAACTAATCAATCATTTGAAGGCTCTGAACTTGAGTAAACCATTTCCACCAAGCCTCAGGCATACAGCAAGCCAAGAAAAAAAGCAAAGATGGAGTGAAAGGCAGTAGCAGCTAAGATACTTTCCCCCTGCCACAGATAATCCAGGTCTGAAACCCCTAACTAAAATTGGAACCTCTGTGTTCTCCTTTATGTTGGGTGTTTATAGTTCTTACTATGCGCTATACCTTCCATACACCTGCTGTTTCAGGCTAGATGAAAATTTCTTTACCAAAAAAAAAATATGTAACAGGTCAAAATTGAAAAGGATTGCTTGTCCTTTTTTTTTTCTTATCTTGAGTCCAAACTCACAGAATATTTCAACCCTTCTCCCCCAAATTATTCATATTATATTAGAATCCAAGTCCATCGAACATAAAATAATTTTCCCAAATTTATTCTACCATATGAAAACTAATTATTAATGAAAAAGTTATTATGTCAATCTCTCTTTCTTTAAGAGCCTCACATACCTGATGAGGCCAATTATAATGGCCTTTATTTCAGATGGTGCAGACACCACAGATATAATTTAGTAGAAACCACTTCAATTCAAAGGTACATTGCTGAAGTTATGAAAGGAGACCATCCTTAAAGAGGCTCCTTTTATACTGAAAAGGTCATTATCAAAATAATATAATACAATAAAAGTTTGATTGAAAGGAAGATTTAGTGGGGAGAAGTGGGAGGGCAAGTGACAATATCCAGAATTTTTCCAATCATAACATTTTCAAAACACAGTGATGCCTTGGAATTCCAGCTTAATTGGTCGCAGAACCCTGTTTGAGTTACAACATGTTTGAGTTCCAAGATGAGTGGGCGTTCAGATAAAGCTACAGGCTGAAGAGCCCATACATCCCACATGAACAACATGTTGGCATTCAGATTCCAAAGCAGTGTTCGGATTCCGAGGCAAAATTTGTTTGATTTTTTTCATTAGTATTCCAAGTTGTTAGAGTTTTGGGGTGTTCAGATTCCAAGGTATCACTGTACTACCAAACACAAAATTAAATTATATTATCTTTTCTTAGGGAAGCTGGGGTGGCTCAGTGGGTTAAGCACTCACTTTGCAGCCCTGGGGAGGTAGGATCAAGTACAGGCCCTGGCCCATGTGGACCCATGTGCTGAACTGTGGAGTGCCCCCAGTTCAGATCTCACTGGGGTGAGACCCCAGCCCAGCTCCTGCCCTGTGCAGCCCCACACCCACCTGTGAAATAAAACTATGTAAAAAGGTCTATGATGTGCAAATGTGGAGACTGTTCTGGGTCCTTCCCCTTCTCTCTGTCTCTGTATCTCTCTTTATCTCTCTATAAAAAACTATAAAAATAAATCTTTAAATTAGCTTTTCTCCAAATTCTATAATTAGCTTTTCCTTAAGAAAACTCTCATTGGACTATAGATTCCAATCCCTAGTAGGTAGTAAGGTGTAGAAAAGAATTAATTTCATGTGTTAAGAGGTTGTTGTCATAGCAGTTTCACAAACTGCTCACTGCTTCCTTATTCTCTGCCATGTGCCTTCTTGATCCCAGCTCCAGGTGCTTTGTTTCTCTCCCTTCAATGTGTAGACACAATACAACTCCCTGGGCATCTCCTCTTGTACCACCATATCCAGTCCCCTTTCTTTCTACCTCTACCTTCCCTTTCTCAAGTCAAGTTGGGAGGGTCAGCATGTGTTAGAGATTGAAATAAAAATCTTTTAACTAAAATACTTAGAGGTGGGAAAAAGTTGTAATGGTCACTTGAAAAACATTTCCTAAGACAGTTTCCTCTCCTAAAATGCAACAGTGGTCATTATATTCTATTGTCTGTATCTTTCATTGCTCTAAAATCGAACGAAACACAAACTATAAATAGCGTAGTCATTATTAGCCCTTTGGACAATTAAACTACAGTTTCAATTTTCATCAGATTAACTAACAATCTTTATATTTTCCCATTGATTTATTGGACTCATCATTTTCTTAATTGTATTGTCCTCCTTCACCTTCTCTTTCTTCCTACTCTTTTTTTTTTGCTAATTTCAATATAGTTTTTCATCGTTGGCAGGTTGCACATAGCTTGGTGCACCACTTCTTTTTTGAATTATGTTTTGATTTTATATTTGGCTGGCAAAATAAATGTGTCTACATTCTTCTACTCCCTTGCTCTAAATTACATTTTTTATTAATTAAAGGAGTAGAGAATACTAACTACATCTTTCCATATTTATAAGGTATTTTATGCATGCATTAGTTAGAATGAGTGTATAGTCAATTCTTTCTATGTGCAGTAGTTACGCTCTATAAAGTCACTGTGAACAATAAAATCAGTGAATACTGAAACATTGCTCCTAAGCAAAATATGGAGTTAGGTTCTTGCAAGACTCTGGTCACAATATTTTCATCAACTGATCACCTTGTTTTATTGTTGATTCACTAACACTGAACTCCTGATCAACAGCACTGTAACTTATGACTGAAAAAAGATTATCTAACACATTTTCCCTGTATGGTGCATCACAGTCTTCTTGAGCTTAGAAACATTGGAGAGCATTTCAGCACTATGCATGCACTATATTAAATAGCAAAATCACCACAAAAATGTGCCAAAAATGTGAAAAATATAGCATTATATGGATATAACAAAACATTTATGGTATGAAAGTTGAAACAAGAAAGCTGAGTGTCAGTGTTCAACCTCAATTAGAAACATGTCGTGCAACTAAAATTTATTACCTTTCTGTATGTGTCTACAAATGAACACCAAAGCAGTGCAAATATTGATTTTGGGATTACAAATAAAATCTAGCTAGTCAGTGAATACACAAACACAGAATTCATAAATAATGAGAATTGAATATAGTTATTTCTGGGCAGAGCACACACCTTACATAGACACATTGTTATTTCTGTCTCACTTGAAATTTTGATTTATCAAATTATGAATTAACATTGAGTTAGAAGTAAATAATTCAATAATCCCTTGTGTTTCACATCCTTAGCTAAAGTTTCCTCATAATAATTAAGAAATATTTCAGCCTATTTTTGCAAAAGTGGCTACTATTTTTATATTGTAGAGACATAGGTATTGTTGCCATGACTATTTCTACTACTACTGCTGTTTTTCTCCCAAATATAGAAGGAGAGGTAAGGAACATATTACAAAACATGAGCACCTGGAATCAGAAGTAAGAGTCTGAGACGAGAAGCACAAAAGTGTTAGGTCCAGTAAGTCCCTTGGAACACCTCAGGAGTATCAGTTGTATGAAATGAGGGCAAACAAACTGAGTTTAAACATACAGAAAGGAATACAGTAGTAAAGTGTAGTAAAATCATTACAGTATAGCCAGGAAGTATTGAATTAGGTAAAATCAACAAAGCAGAAGGTTTTTGCAGCGCTTTTAGCTAGTACCACATACTGAACATAATGTTAAGGCTCGTGAGCCTTGCAGGTCAACTGTTTTAACGGAGGGAAGACTGGGAACCAGAGTGAACCACCAGAAGCTTACTGAAGTAACCTAGAACAATAAAGTAGCCAAGCAAACCGTGAGAGCCATTTTGGGGATTAAAAAGTATTTTTAAAGTGTTAGATAAAAATAAATTAACTGAAAATTAATCTTAAGGTTGGCGTTAGCTAAATAGAAAACACACTGTTGAAAGAATCAGGGGAAACTGACAAGGAGCTTTGAGTGTCAAAGGATTACAGAAGTAATTTCATTCAATACGATATCCATCAGAGAAGATTTTCTCCTCTCTCATTTTAGTGACATAAATTTTTTTTTTCACAAAGCAATATCTTTTATAGTTGGATTAGAGAGAATTATTATTCCGTAGTTGCTTATTCAAATATTCCACTTCAAATATTCTCTCCATTTGTAGCACCAGTCACTTTGAACACCACAAAATAAGTCTTTTTTCTCTTCCATATACTAGTCATGAATATAAATATTTGAACTTAGTTATCAAGCATATCCTTGGTCTTCTGTACCCAAGACAAATATCCTTAGTTTTTATAATCATTTCTCCTATCAAATAGATTTTAGGCCCTTCGTTATTCTAGGTCTTCTCTTCTGGATATAGCCAGGTTTCATAGTGTTGCCATTAAATATGTTGCTCAGAAATGAATATAAGTTAAAAGCTATATTATGTGTGGCATGGGATACAGTGGCTTCAGTTTTGAACCACTATAATTTTTTTTAAAGATTTATTTTTATTGTTTTTTAATTATTATTTATTAATTTATTTTTGACACACAGAGAGAGAGAGAGAGAGAGAGAGAGAGAACTGAACTGGGGGAACTCCCCAGTTCAGCATATGGGTCCGCATGGGCCGGGGCTGCGATTCAATCCTCGGTCCTTGGGGCTGCAAAGTGAGTGCTTAACCCACTGAGCCATCCCGGCTTCCCCCATGATAATTTTTTATACCTAACACTCTTGGACATGTATCAAAGGAGGAAATGTCAAATCCCACCTACACACACCCTATACTTGTACAATTAGTCATTATGACTTAAATCTGAAATTTTGCAAAGTGGAAAACCAGCAACGCTGCTCTGAAAATGTCTGTTGTTAGACAACAAGAGATGTAGAACAAGCGAAGCAAATAGAGAAATGACAGAGAGGAAAGAGGGAAAGCTGAAGTGGAATAGTAAAGGATCAAAAAATGAAGTGAAGCAAGTTCAAAATAAAAGAAGCTATTATAAGAACATCAAAAGGTTTTTTTTAAGATTTATTTTTTTATTGTTTTTCACACAGACAGAGAGGAACAGAGACAGAGAGAATGGGGAGGGGCCCAGAGCAGTCTCTACAGTTGTGCGTCATCAGATTTCAACATGGTTTCATTCCACACAGGTGGGTAGGGGCCCCACAGGGTGGGAACTGGTCTGGGGGTCTCCAGCATGGAAGGCATGCCCCCTCAAGCCAGCGGCTGAACCAGTGGGCAAGAACTGAACTGGGGGCTTCCTGCATGGGAAACATACTCCAGTTCAGCAGGTGGGTCCACATGGGCCAGGGCTGGGATTTGATCCTCTGTCCCCAGGGCTGCAAAGCAAGTGCTCAACCTGCTGAGCCATCATCCCACCATCCCCAAGAACATCAAAAGTTTTTTAAAAGTATTTTTTTTAATGTGAAGGCTGAAGAAAGGCTTTTATGTTTGGCAATAAAATGATCTGCTCTTGAAAAAAGCAATTTCAGAATCATACCATGGAGGCAGTTAGATTCCAGTGGTTGGAAAGGAGTTAACAAGGAAGTTGAACAGAGTCCAAAAATCATGCAACAAGGAAAATAAAGAAAGTAGGAAAATCCAACAGTAGCTAGAAGCATCATATGTTTCCATTTAACTTATATCCCCTAAATTGATGTCAATTTTAATTCTCTCCGGGCTTTTCAGATTCCAAATCTCCAACACAAATAAATCAAAAATAAAAATTTTATTCAGGCAACAGTATAACTATGTCTGCATACAAAAGTATAATATTATATATGTTTTAAATAAATGAGCAAGATGACATGAGTTTTCTCCTTAAATTATTTAGTGAATTCACAATAGAGTGTGGCTTCAATTACAAAACCCCACCATTCCTGGAACTGCTTAAGAAGTTGCAGAGACATCATCATTCATTTGGGTCAGTTATTTTGAAATTTCTCCTTAAAATGTACTACTATTATATAATGATATATTATCAGGAATTGCATTTTCTCAAAAATAAATTAAGGAAAAGAACTTATTTACATATTGTCCTCCATAGTTGTTGTCATTTCAGTGTTTTTCTATTTTGAGCACATGTGAATATCAAACATATAAATTGCCAGAAACTACAAAAGTAGATTAACATTGTCAGAGCCCCATTCATTCTCCTTAAAATAGCACTCTAAAATTAAATTGGCCAAGCCTTCCTTCTTTCCATCAATTATTCAAGATGAACAACTAAGAGGAATTTTCAATGGCAACCTGTCTGCACTTGTGTTAAGAACACAAACTGGTAAAACGATATCGGGAGGAATTTGGTAGGACATAATGCAATTCCATTTTTATATAGCCTCTGTTCAATCATTTTACTCCTAAGTGTGTAAGTGACAGAAACACACAAAGGTTTTTGTTTCAGGTTTGCTATGGTAGCAGGAAATCACGGGTACTAGGTACTGAACTACAGGAGACTGGATCAATAAAATGAGGTGGATGTGTTTTGTAAGATGGAGTACCATGGAACATTAAGTAGTAAAGACATAGCAATGTTTGTTAACATAAATGCATTTTAAAAACATTATTAAGTAACAACAAATAAACAGTAAAAGAATGAAATCTACACTGCAATATTATTTAAAAAATTAGGACATAAGTATATAATCCATCACAGTATATTTCTCAAGTCTACATAGACCAGGAGTTCCCAACCTTTTTATACCCTAGGGCGCATTCTAAAATATCAGTAGGGCGGCGGGCACCAGCCATTTCTAAGGATATTTATTATTGAACGAGAATAAAAAATAATAAACAAAAATAATTTTAAAATAATAACTTTATTGTACAAATTATATACACACAAAGAAACAGATATACAAAACGTAATACAAAGTAAAAAAAAACACACGTATAATAAAATCATTTAAAAAAACATAAAAGAAAACATTAAAAAAAACAATCTGTCAGTGTGATCTTTGGCATTGCATTTCATTGGCCAGTGCCTCGTAATTAGGACAGTATGACGACAACCCTGTTAGCAAGCAATTATTAAGATGCTCATCGGTAAGTCGAGATCTATATCATGATTTTATTAAATTCATGTTTGAAAACAAAGATTCGCATAAATACGTTGACCCGAAAAACAATTTGATTTTATATGCCGCTTTTTTAAAAAATGGGAACCTTTCTTTGTCAACTATGTTCCATAAGTCCTCTGATATTAAGGATTTTAGCAAAATATCGTTCTTAAGGTTCAAAATGTCTAACTCTAGTTCTTCTGCTTTCCCCTGAACAAGGTCTGCAATACATGCGGCTAGTTCTATTCCATTTATTTGGCAAGTAAAAGGATTGATACAGAAGGAGACAATTGGCTCGATATTTGTAAACTGCAGAA
>PVKE010029248.1:0-20383 GCA_004027555.1 Craseonycteris thonglongyai | reverse complement strand
GTCTTCAGTGCATAGTTATTTCTATTTTACTTTTTGACAGATAGAGAGAGAGACAGAGACAGAGACAGTTAGAGAACCGAACTGTGGGAACTCCCCAGTTCAGCACGTGGGTCCTGCCTGGGCCGGAGCCGGGATTCGATCCTCGGTCCTCATGGCCTCAAAGCGAGCGCTCAACCCGCTGAGCGGTCCCGGCTTTCCCTAAATATTTATTTATTTATTTTTATTGCTTTTTTCCCGGGCCGGGGCCGGGACTCGATCCCCGGTCCCTGGTGCTGCAAAGCGAGCACCTAACCCATTGAGCCATCCCGGCCTCCCCTCAGCCCTCTTTCTTGACAGGAGGTTTTTTAAATGGTCTCCTGGATAGTCACATACTATCAAGGATAAACCTTTCATTATCCAAGAGAGAATACAACTTATGTTTACTTTTATTGCAAATGCCACCATTGGATTTGATTCATATAACAAATTTTGTTATGTTTCAAAGTCTCCTGTTTGTTTAATTTAGTAAGTTAAAAAGTCACTCTCATTTTATTTTTGTTGGTCTAGCTTTTGTATGAGTGTGTAAAAATAATACCAACAAAGAAAGAAGCATGTTGGTAAAATCCTAATAAAAAGTAGTACTGCCAAAATAGGAACAAAGACTCTTTTGTGTTTTGAAATAAGAGGTAAAAAATAAAAATCCAAAGCTTAGTAATTATTATCTCCCTGAGTTTAGGAACCCTGAAAATGAAATATAGTTCAAAAAATTCAGGAGTTACAAAAAAATCAAATTTAACACTCAAAAAGACATCTTTAGTAGATCCAGAGAAAGGTATAAGATAGTTGAATATTTTATATGTTTATCTGAGAAAACAGACAAACTGGCAAATTTCTATCTCCTCAAGAATATTAGTTTCTTTAAAGTTACTTTGTAACTTTGTTTTGTTAAAGCACACAATGTCATTTATTGCTTAAATAAACTAAACTTAGGGAAAGTAACAGGGGAATAGTATTTATCTTTTAAAATTTAAACTGTCTATATCTTGAATTTTAAAAATTTTAATTTTGACCTTGGGTATAGAAAAAAATTTAATACTGTTCTATTATTTTCTTTCCAAAACATCTTTCTCTGTTTAAAAATAACCAATGGCACCTATTGCCTATACAATCAGATCCAAGCCTTAGCTTGTCATTCAAAGCCCTCCACAATTTGGCTGCAATCTAGTTTTCTAGTCTTAACTTCCATTGTTCTTTCCCTTCCCAGACTCCTGCTCCTGCTATATAAGACTACTTAATCCCAAAACAAGCCCCGTGCTCCTCCTGCTTGTGTAGTGCTGATTCCTCTGCCTGTGTTGCTCAGATTGCTTCTATTCTACAGCTAGTTCTTACAATTTCCCTGCAGTCTTGCATATCATTTCTAAGTCAATATTATTAAAACAATAGTTTTATGTTTTTATTATCAGCTAATGACTGGTTCAAGATGGTAGATTAAACAATTATGTTATAGATGTGGGAAATACAACATTCATAAATATTTTAGCATGGTCTCTTAAGAAGAAGACATTCTACATTATCACAATAAAATTATCATCATATGAAATTTAACATTGATATAATATTATTATCTAATATATAGTTCATATTCAAATTTCTCCAACTGTCCTTATAATATTGTTTATAGCTCAAAATGTTGTTCTTATAATATTCTTTGCATGCATATCTGTGAGAGAGAGAATATCCAGGATCTAGTCAAGTATCACTTATTACATTTAGTTGACATGTTTCTTACTCTCATTTAATAATGAACCATTTCCTAGTCTTTTATTGGTTTTTCATGACACTGGCATTTTTTAAACAGTAATTTTTTAATAACAACAAAATCCCAGTGTCACTTCTGGTTGTATCAATTCATACATAAATATATATATATATATATATATATTTTTTTTTTAATAATTTTTATTTTTCAATTATATTTGGCATAAATATTATATTAGTTTCAGGTGTACAATATAGTGAAGAGACATTTATATAACTCACAAAGTCCTCATTCTAATAAATTTGGTACCCATCTGACATCATACATACTCGTAGTTATTATAATATTATTGGCTATATGCCCCACATTGTACTTTACATCCCTGTGACTGCTTTGTAACTATGAATTTGTACTTCTTAATTTCTTCCCCCTTTTCACTCACTCCTCCAGCCCTCCTCCCATCACCCCAACAAATCTAATACCCTTCTAATACCATACCTAGTTATTACAATATTATTGACTATGTTTCTTATGCTATATTTTACATCCCCATAACCATTTGTACTTCTTAATTCCTTTCCCTTTTCTCACCCACACCCCCAACCCTCCTCCCATTTGGCAACTCTCCAAATGTTTTCTGTATCTATGAATTTCCTTCTGTTTTTGTTTGTTTTTTTCTTCTTTAGATTCCTTATATAAGCAAAATCAACTTGTACCTCTGTCTTTCTCTATCTGACACTCCACTTAGCACAATAACCTCCATGCCTTTTGATTGAAGCTTTTAATCCCTTTAAATTGAAAGTAATTGTTGAAAGATATATAGCTATTGCCATTTTATTATTTATAATTTTGCTTTTTTAATTTTCTGTCCCTCTAACATTCCTTGTAATACTCACTTGGTAGTGATGAACTCCTTTAGCTTTTTCTTATCTGGGAAGCTTTTTATCTGTCCTTCAATTTTGAATGCTAGCCTTGCTAGATACAGTAATCTTGGTTGTATATCCTTGCTTTTCATCATGTTGAATATTTTCTGCCAATCCCTTCTGGCCTGCAAAGTTTCTGTTGAGAAATCATCTGATAGTCTTATGGGAGCTCCCTTATAAATTACTAGTTGCCTTTCTCTTGCTGCTTTTAGGATTATTTCTTTGTCTTATTAACTTGTACTATTTTAATTATAATGTATCTTAGTGTGGGCCTATTTGGGTTCACTCTTGTTTGGGACTCTCTATGCTTCCTGGGCTTGTATGTCTCTTTCCTTTGCTAGGTTCAAGAAATTTTCAGTTATTGTTTCTTCAAATAGGTTCTCAATCCCTTGTTGTCTCTCTTCTCCTTCTGGTACCCCTCTGATGTGAATATTGTTATGCTTGATGTAGTCCCAGACAATAAATTTTTTGTTGTTATCAAATTTATTGGGGTCACGTTGATTGGTAACAATTAGATAGTTTCCAGATGTACAAGTCCACATCACATCACCTATGTAATGCATTATGTACTCACCACCCAGAATCAGCTCTCCTTCCATCACCATATATCTGGTGCCCACTCCCACATCCTCCCCAATTCTCCCTCCCTCCTCCTCTCCTTCACTCAGGTAGTCACCAAACTATTGAGTGTGTCCATAAGTCTGGTGCCCACTCCCACCTCCCTCCCCACTCTCGCTCCCCACCCCAAGAGGAATCTTAAACTATCCTATTTTTTTTTAATTCCTCTTTTTTTTGTTGTTGTTGTACTAATTGGGTATTTTCTGCTACCTTGTCTTCCAAATCATTGATTCAAACCTCTGCTTTATCTAGTCTGGTGATTCCTTCTACTTCATTCTTCATTTCAGTTATTGTAGTCTTTATTGCTACCTAATTCTTTTTTATGGTTTCTATGTCCTTCTTTATGCTTGTTGTCTCTTTGTCAAAGTATCCTTATAACCATTGTTTTGAGCTCTGTCTCTGATAGGTTATTTGCCTCCATCTTGTTTAGTTCTTTTTCTGGAGTTTTTCTGCTTTTCTTTCATTTGAGATATATTTCTTTGTTTTCTCATTTTGGATGCCTTTCTGTGTTTGTTTCTAGGTATTAGATAAATCTGCTACATCTCCCAGTAGTGCTATGTAGTAGGTGCCCTGTGGGGCCCTGGCACAGTCTCCTTGTTCATCTGTGCTGGCTGCTCCTGTAGATTCTTGTTTGATACCAGCACTGTGCCTGGAGCTACTCAGCAAAAGCCTTATAGTACACTGAGGACAGTTCCTGCCCACCTGGGGTCTGCAAACTCCACTAATAGTTTTCCAGAAAAGACTGCTAGCTGCTCACTGGAGAAAGTGTCTCTTGTATTGGGGGAGTTGAGGGGGGCAGGTCTCCAGTGAGTCAGCAGAGTGGAGCAAACGAATCTCACCAGACCAATTAGATTCAGATTTGGCCATGTGGGGAGAGAGCGCATCATGGGAATGATGGGGCCCACCAGCTGGCTACATAGGAGCAGGACGCAACTCAGAAAAGTGGCGACTATCCCCTAACCTTTGCCCCATTCCTCAGTCTGTCCCTTGTATGTCTCCAACACCCCCTGAGTGATCATCTCTTTGCCAGACCCTCAGGTGAGTGCCTGAGAATGACTGTGTCTGTGTGAAGACCTTTTAAGAGGATATCTGGGCTTCTCACAGCCTTTTGTTCCACCCCGACATTTGGAATCCCCACTGTTTTTCACAGCCAGATGTGGGGCTCCTCTTCCCAGCACCAGTGCTCTGGGCGAGGGATCCTGGTGTGGGGCTGGATTCCCTCACCCCTCTGGGGAGAACCTCTGTGGCTGAGATATCCTTCCTGATTCTCATCTGCCACACAGAGGTTTCAGGCTAGACTGCTTTGTATCTCTGCCCCTTCTACCAGCTGCCTCTTTTTTGTATCTTTAGTTATAAAACTTCTCTTCAGCTGGACTGTGGATGGTTCTCCAGGTTGGCTGTTCTATAATTTAGTTGTAATATTAATGTGCTCATGGGATGAAGCAGGTACAATGTAGTCTGCCATCTTGGATCCTCTGACACTGGCATTTTTTTGAGAATCCAGGCTAGTTGTATTGCAGGATATTGCTTAATTTGGATTTATTTAATTGTTTTCTCATTAAGCCTGATTTAATTCAGGCAAATTTGGGGAAGAGGCAGGACTACTACATAGGTGTTGTGTCCTTCTCATACTTCCTTTCCTTTTACACATAATCTGTGGATGGTTCTTTGAGACAGTGTATATAATGTTCTCAACAATCTTAAACCTAATGTTTTCATACACATTGACTTCTTCAAAAATCAATTATTACTAAGGAAGTTGCAAATTTGTAATTTCCTAATTCTATCATTCTTTCTACACTTATTAGTCAGTTTTCTATTCTTATCCCCTTTAAATTAAAAAAATATCAGTATGGATAACTCATGAATTTTTAAAAATAAATATGTTATAATCTATTATAATATTAATTTTGATCTCAAATTTTTCCTAATTTGACCAGTAGAAGCCCTTTCAAGCTAGCTTGGTGTCCTTTTTGCATGGCCCCATCAATTTATGAACACTTACTTCAGGCACAAGAAAATGTTCTAGGTTCACTTTGCACTTTCCTTGCCTCAGTCCTAGAATTAGCCATTTATTCAAGGAATGTTGTTTCCTGTGAGTGAGGAACAGTTTTTAGAAACCAAGATCTAGCCATTATGTATATGAAAAGTATAAATATATAGAATTATAGGTATCAGTGTAAATAAGTAAATATACACACACATGATATACATACATTTATACACTGAAACCTCTAATTCCAACCCAATACCATGCCACAGGTTTTTTTCTTCTTTTCTGGGGTCCTACTCCGCATGGAGATCAGCTAGAGTCCCATTAAGGGAGTGATATTTGGAATAAAATCAGAGCAATATTTAGGAGTCAGCCATGCAAAACTCTAGAAGCAGATCATTTCAAGCAGAAGGAACAACAATTACAAAGGCCTAAGGCAGAAATAAGTGTGGTATGTTTGAGAAACAGAATAGCCAGGGTGGCTGGAATGTCCTGAGCCACAGGGAAGTTGTTTGAAGTGATTTAATCAGACAGGAAGAAGTTGCCTCATGTGAAGCTTTTTAAAACAAATTTTTTTTTTTATTGTTTTTGACAGAGAGAGAAAGACACAGAGACAGAGGGAGAACTGAACTAGGGACACTCCCCAGTTCAGCATATGGGTCCGCACGGGCCAGGGCTGGGGCCGGGATTCAATCCTGGGTCCCCGGCGCTGCAAAGTGAGCCCTTAACCCACTGAGCCATCCCAGCTTCCCAATCATGTGAAGCTTTATAGGAGATGGTAAGGGGTTTGGAATTTATTTTAGTACAATAGAAATACATTGGAGGTTTTGAGAAGGGAATTGTAATTCTATTTATGTTTCAAAATATTACTCTGGACATTGTATAGTTAGTGAGTTGTTCAAGGACAAGAATAAAAAGCAGGGAGATAGTTATGAGAATTGCACTAATATAGACAAGATAGGTTGACCAGACATAGATTTTTTTTTAAGATTTATTTTATTGTTCTTGACAGAGAGAGAGAGAGAGAGAGAGACAGAGAGACAGAGAGACAGAGAGATTGAGAGAAGAAGGAGGGCCCATAGCAGTCTCCATAGTTGTACATCATCAATTTTCGACAGTTTCATTCCACAGGTGGGTGGGAGACAGCACAGGGCCAGAACCTGGCTGGGGGCTTCCCACATGGGAAGCATGCCCCCTTAAGGGGGCCAAACTGGGAGCATCCCACATGGGAAGCTCACCCCAGCAAAAATTGAACTGTGGACCACACCCTAGTTTAGCATATGGGTCCACAAAGGCCAGGGCCAAGATTTGATCCTTGGACCCTAGGGCTGTAAGGCAAGCACTTAACCCACTGAGCCATCCTGGCACCCCCAGATGTACCACTTTAAATGGGACAGACAACATGGTACTGTCCCATTTCAAATAGTATGTATGGCTAGCCTAGTCTCACTGGTCTAAATTCAAAGGGTCAGTAGGTTGACCACATGCACCATTTGAAATGGGACAGTACCATTGTTTTCTATCCCGTTTAAAATGGGATGTCTGGGAAGCCGGGATGGCTCAGTGGGTTAAGCGCTCACTTTGCAGCCCCGGGAACCAAGGATCAAATCCTGGCCCCGGCCCGTGTGGACCCATATGCTGAACTGGGGTGTGCTTCCCGAATGCGGTGAGGTCCCCCCAGTTCAGTTCAAATAAATAAATAAATAAATAAATAAATAAATAAATAAATAAATAAACTTTTTGGGGGAAGCCGGGATGGCTCAGTGGGTTAAGCGCTCACTTTGCAGCCCTGGGGACTGAGGATCGAATCCTGGCCCCGACCCCGGCCCGTGAGGACCCATATGCTGAACTGGGGAGTGCCCCCAGTTCAGTTCTCACCGTGGTGAGACCCTGGCCCAGTTCTGCCCTGTGCAGCCCCGCGCCCACCTGTGGAATGAAACTATGTGGAAAAACAAATGATGTGCAACTATGGAGACTGTTCTGGGACCTCCCCCTTCTCTCTGTTTCTGTCTCTGTATCTCTCTCTCTGTCAAAAACAATAAAAATAAATCTTTAAAATGGTATGTCTGGTCAGCCTAAGAAGATAAAATGATTACTTAGATTAGAGTGGCAAAAAGTGAATAGAAGAGAATAAGTTTGAGATATTTTTTGGAGGTAGAGCTAATTGGACAAATTCTGAATTCTCAAATGGTTATTATGTAGCTACTAGATGCTATGCATTGTGCTAAGTCCTGGGGATAGAAACATTAAAGAGACACGCTCTAATTTTAAGGAGCTCATAATTTAGCAGGAGATAGATATACAAATAATTTTAAGACAGTGGGATAAACACTTAATAATAACAATTGAATTTAGTACTGGGTAAAATGCAGGTACAAAGGAGGAAGCAATTGACTGTTTCTGAATGCAGGGAGTGGTTCTAGAGGTCTTCATAAAGGATACAGAGAGCTGTCTCTCTCCTCCCCAGTTTGAGATACCATTGACATACAACATTGTGTAAGTGTTTTATTAACAAGTTGATTTGATACGCTTATATACAGCAAAATGATTACCATCATAACATTAGTTAATACCTCCATCACATCATATAATGGCCATTTCTTTTTTGTGGTGGGAACATTTAAGATGTATGCTTTAAGCACCTTTCAATTATATAATACAGCTTATTAACTATAATCACCATACTGTACATTAGATCTCCAGAATTCTTGTAATTAAAAGTTTGTACTCTTTGACCAGAGAGCTGTCTTTTAGAGGATAAAGGAGCAAAGAATAAAATAGAAATATAGGTACATGAAACAGCCTGGTGAGTTACAAGAATGCTAACGATGACTGGTACCCAGAGCTTAAAAATGGGATTAGTGTCAGGTGGAAGCAATTTAGGGGTTTTAAGTGAGGAGAATTGCATTTTAAAAATATCACTCTGGACTAATAAAGACAAAGATAGATTTGAAGAATGCAAAACCAGAGGTAGGAGGAAATTTCACTTCCAGTTATGAGGTAGTAACAGGACTAGATTTACCTTTCTACTTCACTAGAAAACCAGACAAAATACATGAAACAATGTTTTCAGACATTGGACGAACAGGCAGTGCAGGACTATGAACCCTGAGAGATGGGAAACAAATGAACTGAACCCTTTGGTTTCCCCAGCTTACTCCCTGCAAGTGGGGGAGAGAGGGAAATTCAGAGTCTGGTGATCTTGTTGAGTTGAGGAGACAGACAGAGTTTGGGGTGAAGGCAACTATAGTTGGTGAGGCAGACTGCCAGAGAGGAGGGAACTGCACAAAGAGCAAGCTTTGGAGGTCTGCAGGGGGTTCCCTGAACCTTCATGCAGATGAGGAAGCTACCTGAGGGTGGGGGAAAGAATGCTAGAAAGCAGTAGGCCAAACAAGACACACAGCTCACCCAGGGCTGGGAATATTCTGTGTGCAAAGCCAGAGTGGGAAGATGTCATAATGCACAAGGCATCAGGTAAAGTTCTTAGAAGACGAATGTCTTAGTTTGGAGCAACATTGGGCCTTGACTAAAGGCTGATCTGGACACAATCTAACATCTTTTTCTTGAGGAAATATTAGTATTTGTTATTCTAAGAATTCAAATACAACTTTTTATATTTTTTATGGTACTTATCTGTATTTTAAAATTAAAACAAAACAGGTATTTTCCCCAGAGAATGTAAGTCTAATTGCTCTCCAGTTTTGTTTTTATTTTTAAATCTCTGGGCTATCATTGAAGATATTGTCATATTCTTCAAGAACATTTGACAGGTTTCTGAAGCCATAAAACTTATTTATTTTTAAAAATTTATTGGGGGTAATGTTGGTTAATAGAATTATATAGGTTTCAAGTGTACAATTCTATAATACATCATCTATATATTGCAAGGTGTGTTCACCACCCAGAGTCAGTTCTTCTATCCCCATATATTTGATGCCCTGTACCCATTCTGTCTCCCCCTCCTCTTCCTTACCCTCTGGGATCCGTTAATCTGTTATCTGTGTCTATCAGTTTCTGTTTGTTTGTCTTGGTGTTTTGTTGCTTTCAGTTTTATATCCCATATATGAATGAAATCATATGGTTCTTAACTTTTTCTAAGTTATTTCACTTAGCATAATAATCTCAAACTTCATCCATGTTGTCACAAATGGCAGTATTTCATCTTATGGCTGAATAGTATTCCATCTATATGTACTACATTTTCCTTATCCAGTCATCTACTAAAGGACACTTAGATTGTTTCTAGGTCTTGGCCACTGTGAACAGTGCTGCGATGAACATTGGAGTACGTATATCTTTGCGAATTAAGCTTTTCAAGAGTGTTGGGTAGATGCCCAGAAGAGGGATTGCTGGATCGTATGGCAATTCCATTCATAATTTTTTGAGGGATCTCCGTACTGCCTTCCATAGTGGTTGTACAAGTTTGCATTCCCACCAGCAGTGTATGAGGGTTCCTTTTTCTCCACAGCCTGAAACCACAGAATTTAATCCAATAGCTTTAGGAGAATTTTGTTTTGTTTCCTTATATTAGCTTTATTAAGGAATAATTTATGAAACGGTATGCATTTAAAATTTACAACGTAATGATTTGATATATGTATATATTGTGAGATATTTACCACAATCAAGTTAATTAACACATCTATAATCGCCTCACATAGTTGCCTTTTGAGTTTATGTGGTGAGAATGCTTAACAGGTACTTTCTTAGCAAATTTCAAGTATAAAATACAGTATTATTAACTAAAGCCACCATGTACGTACAATCAATCCTCAGATCTTATTTATTTTATAACTAAACTTTTGTACCCACTTGACTAGCATTGTTCCATTTCCCCTAACCCTCAATCCCTTGCAATCACCACTCTACTGTTCTATGAGTTTGGCTTTTTTAAGATTCCACGTGATTCATGATGTCATTGAGTTATCTGTGTTTTAGCTCTTTTAAAAAAAATATTTATGTTATTGTTTGAGAGGTGAGAGAGAGAAAGGGAGAAAAGAGGGGAAGGCCCAGAACAGTTTCCATAGTTGTACATCATTAGTTGTGACATGATTTCTCTCCACACAGGTGGATGTGGGGCTGTGCTGGGCAGGAACCAAACCTGGGCCTCCCGCATGGGAGGCAAGAACCTTCACTGGTGCTGAGCCTTCCTGGTGTTATCACTTGCTCTGCAGTTTAGCATATGGGTTTGCACAGGCCAGTGTCACAAATAGAACCCCAGACCTTGCAATTGCAAGGCAAGCGCTCAACTGCTGAGCTATCCCAGTATACCCCTGTCTGTGTTCTTTTATAGCTGATTCAATTTCCTTGAAACAATTATTCTGAATTCTTTGTCAGGTAATTTGATTTCCATTTCTTTGGGGTTGGTTATTGGAAAATTATGGTGTTCCTTTGATGGCATCATGTTCCTTAATATTTTATGTTCCTTGAAGTCTTGCATTACTATAATATGTTTGCATTTGAATAAGTCACCTCCTCCAGGCTTTACTGTCTAGCTTTAGGAGAGAGAGACCTTCACTTGTGAATCTGACTAGAAATTTTGAGGCTTCTTAAGACCTCTTCTATGGATGTGCCTGTTCTACACTTCTTGTTTCCTCTTAGAGAGGAATTCTTAAAATTGTATGTCTTCTCTCAATCCAGTAAATACAGGCTGGGTTCTGAGAGCCTCCCTTTTCCCCTCTTGGATGGTGCCCTAGAATGCCTTCTCCTAATCTTGCAGAGTTGGGCCAGCTTTCTGTACTTGCTTGCTAGCTGTCTGAAAGGCTAGCTTTTTCTGTCCATGGAAGCTTGTGCTGAGAGCCAGCCATGGGGATAAAAAGGGTGTGTATGTGTGTCAGGGGGATGGATGACATGCACAGAGAGTTAAGGGTTCCCATGGGCCAATCAGGGTGAGACATCACCTATGTTTGATGGGTAGGCTTCCTGATAGAGTCCATGGATCAGTTGATAGGAAGAACTATATTAGTAGTGTCCTTTTGGATGTATTCTGAGTCTGGCTACTAAGCTCCCAGCCAACTAATCCCTCAGCTTTGCAGATCACCTCAGTAATCAGAGTGAGGTAAGAAAGAAGTGGCCTCTTGGGCAACATTTAGCACAACTGAGGGAGATGGGTGCTCACTCACAAGCTCTCACTTTCCCTGGTGGGTGGAATCACGGACTTTGGGGTTCTTCCTGGCACCAAGCCCTGCCACTTTTGGGAAGAGGTGATATGGGCAAAGTGAAATGATTCCTCTTGCCTTCCTCAAACCATCTGTTCTTGTTTTATTGTTTATTTATTTATTCAATGTGTGCTGGAAGTTATTTGCTAGACTGCGGACTTACCACAGAGGTACCTTCATCCTTGGGTGACTGCCAATATTGATGTTCTGGGGATGGTGTTAGAGAACTCCTATTCTACCATATTTCTGATGTCACTCCCAGTACACACAACCTAACAAAGCTTATAAGCAAGTCTCAAAGGATTCAAGCTACCCTATGTCCCTTAATTGAGTGACAGCAAAGTCTAACACTATTTAAATACTTTTTTAAAATCCACATTCTAACAATGCAAAAATTAGAATTGTTTTTTCTTAAATAAGAAATTATCAGGTGAGGATGCAGGGACGGATCATTGAGTTGAGCACTCGTCTTGCAGGTCCAGAGTCCAAGGATCATATCCTGGCCCTGGCCCCTGAGGACCCATATGCTGAACCCCCAGTTCAGTTCTTGCCGGGGTGAGCTTCCCATGTGGGAGGCCCTTGGCCTGGTTCTTGCCCTGTGCAGCTCTGTGCCCACCTGTGGAGTGAAACTATATCAAAAATTAATGATGTACAACTATGGAGACTGCTCTGGGCCCTCTCCTTTCTCTCTCTCTCTGTGAAAAACAATAAAAAAATAAAAAATAAAAAATAAATTATCAGGCAATCAAATAACCAGGAAATTGGGATCTACAATCAATAAGAAAATCAATAGAAATAGCACAGAAATGATAGAGATGGTGGTATTAGCAAAGGATGTTAGAACTGCTATATGCTCAAAGAGGTAGAGGATGGGGAAGCCAGGATGGCTCAGTGGGTTAAATGCTCACTTTGCAGTGCTGGGGACCGGGGATCGAATCTCGGCGCCGGCCCCTGTGGAACCATATGCTGAGCTGGGAGCTCCCCCAGTTCAGTTCTCTGTCTGTCTCTGTATCTCTCTCTCTCTCTCTCTCTCTCTCTCTCTCTCTCTCTCTCTCTCTCTCTGTCAAAAATAAATAAATAAATATATATATATTAAAAAAAAAAAGAGGTAGAGGAAAACCTGGATATAAGGAGGAGACAAATGGAAGATATAAAAAAAAACCAAGTGGAACTTTTATAAAACATAAATACAAACACACATATATACATATCTGAAATGAAAAATATACTGGATTGGATTAACAACAGATATGACACTGCAGAATAAAATGATAAGTGAACTTGAAGATAGAGCAGTAGAAACTATCCAAGAAGAAGTGCACAGAGAAAAAACTGGGGGAGTGGGAGGAAAAACAGAGATCAGTAACTTGTGGAATAAAATTAAATGGCCTAACATATGTGTAAATGGAATCCAGAAAGGAAAAAAGAATACGGGGGGGGGGGGAATTATAAAGAAATAGTAGTCAAAATGTTCTAAATTTGATAAAAACTGGAAATAATATATTCATAGATCCAAGTAGAATAAACCTTAAGAAAACTACTTAAACATTATGGACAAAGTATGGGAAACTAGTAAAAAGAAGACTATTTTATGAGCAGCAAGAGAACAAAAGACACATTACATACAGAACAAAGATAAGAATGAGTCCATATTTCACATCAAGAACCATGCATTGGAGCAACATTTTTTTTTTTAAAGATTTATTTTATTGATTTTTGACAGAGAGAAACAGAGACAGAGAGAGACAGAGAGAAGGGGGAGGGCCCAGAGCAGTCTCCATAGTTGACATTAGTTTTCCATGTAGTTTCACTCCACAGGTGGGCACAGGGCTGCACAGGGCAGGAACTGGGCCAGGAGCCTCCCACATAGGTCCCAGCAAGAACTGAACTGGGAACACACCCAGTTCAGCATATGGGTCTGCACAGGCTGGGGCCAGGATTCGATCCTCGATCCCCGGGGCTTCAAAGCGAGCACTTAACCCGCTGAACCATCCCAGCTTTCCCAAGGAGCAACAGTTTTAAGTACTGATAAGAAAAAAATACCAACCTAAATTCTCTACTCAGTGAACATTTCTTTCAAAAATTTTTTTTAAGTTTTATTTTTATTGTTTTGACAGACAGAGACAGAGAGAGACAGAGAGAAGGGGGAGGGCCCAGAGCAGTCTCCATAGTTGCAGGTTCTTTTCTACATAGTTCTCATTCCACAGATGGGAGTGGGGCTGTGCAGGACAGAAACCGGTCAGGGGCCTCTCACATGGGAGGCACGCCCTGGCAAGAACCAAACTGGGAGCACGCCCCAGTTTAGCATATGGGTCCACAAAGGCTGGAGCTTGGATTCGACCCTTGGCACTCAGGGCTGCAAGACAAGCAAAGCGCTCAACTTGCTGAGCCATCTTGGCATCCCCTCTCTTCCAAAATTGAAGGCAAAATCATGGTTATTTTCCTTTTTTTAATGATCCTTCAACTTTTTTTTGTTGCTGTTAAATTTATTGGGGTTACATCAATTGGTAAAAATTACATAGGTTCCAGGTGTACAATTCTACACTATATCGTCTATGTATTACATTGTGTGCTCACCACCCAGAGTCAGCTTTCTTTCTATTCCCATATGTTTAGCTCCCTCTTCTTACTCTCCCACCTCCCTCCCTCCTCCCCTCAGGTAACCACTGAACTATTGACTGTGTTCATGATCTTTTGTTTCTTTGTTACTTCCTGTTCTATATTCCACATATAAGTGAAGTCATATGGTTCTTAATTTTTTTCAGTCTGACTTATTTCACAAGATTACTTTCAAGTAAACAAAAGTTGAGAGAATTAATTGCCAGGTGACTTGTACTACATAAAGGAAGTTCTTTAAGCACAATAAAAATGATACAAGATGGAAATTAGGATCTACATGAATGAGTTTAGTACACTGAAAATTATAACTATATGCATAAAAAGACTTTTTCTCACTTTTAAAATAATTTACTATTTAAAGCAAAAATAAATATAATGTACTGTGGTACTTACAACAAAAGTAGAAGTAAAACGAATGACAAAAAAAGTACAAAGAATAGTAGGGAGAAAATGAAACCTGTTGTAAGGTTCTTACACTATGTATAATATACACTATATATTATGCATACAAATACACTATTACAGCATTTGAAGGTAAACTATGATAAAGACATACATTTAAATAACAGTGGTGGATCATTCTCTTTAATTTTGTTTCTTAGTTTTCATACCAGCTATGAAGCTTGTCAATGTTGCAATAGCAACTGGCATAAAAAATTTCCTCTTTTGCCTGAAATCCAGTCATTAGAGAAGTTTAGCACTCCTTGCTTGTTAGAATATAAAAGGATAAAGTTTTCTGATATTGGTTTGACCAATGATTGTGGGATCATTAGAAAATATCAAATTGAAATCCATAGGAATTTTTAACTGTGAAATAAGAGCCAATTAAATCAGAAAAAAAATATAAGACTGAAACTTTATAGTTTCAAGATAGCAGACATAAGGCAGTCACTCTCAACTATGCATCTTAATGTTAGAAATAAAAAGTTATTTATTTATTTTTAAGTAGAGCATACCAGTAATGGTACAATTGCTTATATTGAATGATCAATCTCTCCTGCAGATAACAATCATATACTGAAGACAGTCAAAGGCAGTAGAAACTGGAGATTTAGCATTTGAAAGAAAAGAACTACATTGGATGTTTTTTAAAGGCTTTGCTCCTGAGGGTATTCCAAAATTTTTGTGTACCTGAAGGCTAGAACTGAAACTGGAAAGCTAAGTCTTATTGACCCAAGTAGTCAAAAAAGGAATTTAGGACTACCAGTGTGGTTGGAAATTGAAGAAGAGAGGAAATTCTAGAAGAGTGAGCTATGGAAGGTGACACCCCAATCTGCATATAAAATGCCCCTCAAATTCATGGCTCACTCTTTTTAATTTTATTTTTATTTAAAAATTTTTCAGTTTTATTAAGATATAATCAAAATATAATATTGTATTAGTTCAAGGTATACAACAATATGATGTATACACTGCAAAATGATTGCCACAGTAAGTTTAGTTAATGTCTATCAACTCACAATATTTTTTATTGTGACAAAAGCTTTTAAGATATACTGTTAGCCATATTCAAATGTATAATACAGTATTGTTAACTAGCATCATCATGCTATACATTACACCTCTAAAACTTACTCATCTCATATTTGGAAGTTTTTACCTTTGATCAATTTCACCGACTTCCCTTATGCCACTCACTGCTCTCCTCTGGCAACCACCAGCCAATCTGTTCTGTTTCTGTGAGTTCATTTTTCTCTGTCTTATTTCACTTCGCATAATGCCCTCAAGATCCAGTCATGTTGTCTTAAATGGCAAGATTTCCTTCCTTTGTTTTTTAAGATTTATTTTATTGGTTTTGACAGACAAAGACACACAGAGAGACAGAGAGAAGGGGGAGGGCCCAGAGCAGTCGCCATAGTTGTACATCATTAATTTTTAAACAGTTTCATTCCACAGGTGGGCATGGGACTGCCCAGGGCAGGAACTGGACAGGGGGCCTCTGGCATGGGAGGTGTGCTCCTGCCAGCCAGGGGCCTCCCACATGAGAGGCATGCCCAGGGTGGGAACTGAACCGGGACCTCCCACATGGGAAGATTGTTCTGGAACACCCCAGTTCAGCATATGGGTCCACACGGGCTGTGGCTGGGACCAGGACTAAATCCTCAGACCCCAGGGCTGCAATGCAAATGCTCAACCCGCTGAGCCATCCTTGTTTCCCTTTTTATTTTTTTATTTTTTTTAATGGCTGAGTAATATTCCATATATATACACACACACACACACACACACACACATATACTATTATTTTTTAATTTATCCATCTGTCGATGGACACTTAGATTGTGTCCGTGTATTGGCTAGAATAATTAATGTTGCAGTGACCATGGGGGTGCAGATATCTCTTGGAGATAGTGACTTTATTTCCTTCTGCTATATACCCAGAAATAAAGTTACTGGATCATATGGTAAATTTATTTTTAAATTTTTGATGAAATGCCATACTGTCTTTCATAGTGGCTGAGCCAATTTACATTCCCACCTATAGTGCACAACTAGTCAACTTACACGGATGGTGAAATATCAGAACCTTCACAGACCATGAACGTAAAATTATTTTAGACTGGTATAATTTCATATGTACTTGTCACTGGGCTTTTCAAAGCGAACAATGTATATACCTATGATATAGAGTAACACTGTAATAAACAAGTAAATGTGTTAAGTTTTGAATAAATTTAATTTATTATATCATTATAGACTAACAATTACCTCATATGCATAGATCTCTTTATTTCTCATTTGTAATGGCAAGAATTTGGTTAGTTAGGTTGCTTTTGTTATAGTGATAGAAACAAAACTCCTTTTAGTTTATGGAAAGGGGGAATTTGTTGTAAAATTACAAGGGTACCTTGCCAAAGCCAAGAATAACAGTTAAAAAGAGGCCTCAGGAACAGTGACCGGTAGTGGAAAGAAAATCTTACTAGCTTAAACAAAAAGGAGAGTTTATAATTAGGATACAGGGGTGTCTGACCATGCCAAGGGCAGGCTTCATGGAGAGCTGGAACAAAGGAAGAGAACATTGTTAGAAAGCCAACAATCACATTCTCCTGATCTCTATCTCTGCTTTCCACTTTACAAATGCTTCATTCATTGGTCTCACTGCAGATTTTGGTGTTTTTTTTCTTCTTCTTCCCAAATCACAAGGCGAATCTGGCAGCCCTTAACACCCCAGTTTATGTTTCCTCTATTCCAGCAAGTAGTCAGTCAAAAGCTAGAATTACTCTTATCTCTAATCCCAAATTCCTAGGGAAGTTTTAGGATACTACTAAAATTATAGGTGATTTTCTTCTAGGCAGTAAAACAAGTTATAGAACATTAAGAGATAGAGACCAGTTACAGTTTTTTTTACTGCTCCTTAAAGATCTTGAGCTGAAATAGTTTACTTAGATTTATGGATGGATATAAAGAGATGTTCTCACAACCCATAAACACACTGTAGAAATGATCACATGCTTCAAGAGAGAGGTGTTCTAATTCTTCTTAATATTTCTCCTGGGACAGAAATGATAGGCCTGGATAAAGCTACTATCTTATTCAAGACAAGTTTCTTTTTATTTATTGTAACTAGTATAATTTATCTCTTGGGAAGATATGCACAGGTCTTGTTTTGAGTAATTTAAGCACAGAAGGTAATATTATGCTTTATTGTTTTTCCCAAGAGAAAGAAAAAAGGGACTAATTACCAAAAGTGTATTTAGGAGAAAGAGGGAAAAGAAAGATTAATTAAATGGTGGGTGTCAGAAATCCCCAAGAATCACAAGTAGAAATTTGGACAAGGGTCTCTCAGATTGGAGAAACTCTGCTTCATCTAGCTTGACTCAGGTGCCTATGAACATAGCTGCTCCCATTTTCAGCATAGTAGCGTGAGATGTGAGGGGCCATTCTGAGAAACAGACAGAAAAGGAGGGAAATTATCTGCTGGATTCTTCACTGTTCCAGGTTCCCCTAAAGAAACAAAATTATATTGCCTACCAAAATCATGACAAATTGATATTTAAGTGGTAGGTGCTTTATGTATTTAAAACCTGGAAAAGCTGAGAGTTATTCCACCCAGTCCTATTCACATTGAAATAAAACTGAAAATGTAAAAAATATAAGGAAATGCTGTAAATATTTTATTCAAAAATATATTTGTGCTAAAGATTTCTTAAAGTATTTCTCCTGCATGTTGAAATATATTTGTATTATTTATTATATCCTTTGATGAGATATAAGGAGTTACGGGTAAGTTTCAATAATGTTCATGATATTATTCTAGTTCTTGTAATTTTGTCTCTAGAAATAAGAATCAGCAAGGGAACTAGGACCACTCTATGGTAAAGAACAAAAACAGCAATATTAGCATGGACATGTGAAGAAATTCAGACGCTGGTGATTTAGTTTGAACTTTACATGATTTCAGTGTATACAAAGTTTTAAAAGAAAAAGTCATTCAATATCATGTTGAAGGTCTTGTATTTCAACTTCTGTATTTCTTCGTGAAAAATTTTCCTCAATGCTGTCATCTTTTCGATCATCATAAAGTACATTTTCAGTACATTCTTCTAATGGGATGGTTGACAGGTATGAAAATACCTTTTCAAATACAGGTTCTTTGATAAAAGGCATTGGAGAGCTCTTTTTCACTAGAGAATCATCAGAAAACCAGTCCTCAGCTGCTTCTATACTTTGGCTGTAGCAAGACTCAGATAGTATTGTTGATAAGCTTATGGTAACAGTGCTGAGATTTGTTGGTGAGCTAGTCTCTGAAGGGTCACAAATGACCTTTTTTGCTACAAGGCAGAATTTATCTTTAGAGTGATCTTTAATTGCTGTAAAAAAAATTAACAGTTAGTATAAATAGTACATATTCTTAAACCAAATCTTAATTATAAGGACAATGTTTCATTTTAAAATTCAGACTGATTTTTAGGGTTATAATAAACAGGATGATGCTAGACTAAAAATTCTGAGTTGCTATATATAATTATAAAATAATAACCATCATCAATGTTAAATATGTAATTCAGAATTAGCAATATTTTCATGATAATCAAGAACAGAAAAAGTCTATTCTGAATAAATGTCAACTTATTTTAATAGGAGAAGATTCTGAACAGGCTAGAAATCTCAGCTCTGGAATGTCCCTTAAAATCAGAAAAGACAGGTAGGTTCTTAACTATTTTTTGCTACGTATTGCTTTAGTTTAAGCATAAATAAAAATTAAAAAAATGCACGCCTCCTTGAGTAGGCAGATTACAAAATGTTTGGGCCATAGTGGGAAGAGCCTATGGGTTTGTACCAATAAAAGCCTATGGCTTTGTACCAATAAAAGAAACAACTAACATTCCTATAGTGCTTTACAATTCACAAAGCAGTTTGATAGACTTCCATATCTCACTTATTCTCTCAATAATTCTTCAAGGTAATTATTATTTGCACCACTTTTCAAAGAGAAGACTGAGAAATAGAGAAATGACTCACCACAGATCAGATTCAAAATAGACTTCAATCTAGGTTTGTGTTACGCTAAGTCTCATGCTTCTCCTATTATACTGCTTATGATGACAGATTGTATTAAAAAATGTGAAGTTTTGGGGAAGATCACATTTATATAATGTTCTAAAATATATTTTATAATGTTTTACATATTAACTTCTGATGTGAATGTGTAACATTAGTTTTTAAAGCTGATTTAAATACTTCATTACATTTTATATTTAATATTTCTTTTTTTTATTGTTAAATTTATTGGGGTGACATTGATTGGTAACAATTAGACAGTTTCCAGATGTACAAATCTACATCACATCACCCATGCACTGCATTATGTGCTCACCACCAGGCAGATAATGTTTTCAAGTATCAAGACATATTCTGCACTATCTAAAGGGTTACAAATCACTCAGATCTTTTGACCTTCTGGCATTACTATATGACATTGACAATATGATACCTTGGCTATAAATAAGAGACAAAAATTAAAATTTCACTTTTTTAATTTAAGATATGACATTGCAAATTTTATTTTTTTAATATATGCCCATCCACATACTAGTAAATTAATGTTTCCCTTGAATTTTCATAGTTTTTAAAAATACTTAGGTACCATTTAGAAAAGCCTCTTGATTTTTTAAGATGCAAATTGATGTTGAGAGGAGGCAAGATGGCGGCATGAGAGGAGAACCCAGACACCTACCTGGGAAGGGACTTACGGACAAAAAGGAACCCACAGGGGAAACCCTGAGAAGCACCCTCAACTGAGAGAACCACACAACGCAGAACAACACACAAAGGTTAGAGGAAAAAGGGGAGAGCGGGAGAGGGAGGGAGAAGGAGCAGTTTGGGGACAGGA
>PVKE010029247.1:0-20387 GCA_004027555.1 Craseonycteris thonglongyai | reverse complement strand
AGGATCGAATCCCGGCCCCAGCCCGTGCGGACCCATATGCTGAACTGGGGAGTGCCCCTAGTTCAATTCTCTCTCTGTCTCTGTATCTGTCTCTCTCTCTCTCTCTCTGTCAAAAACAATAAAAAAATAATAATAATAACAAAGTGTCATCTCTTATTTTACATAAAACAAAACAGTTCTCTATCAGATTGTGATGTGTGACAAAAAGAGGACTTTATACAACAACCGGTGATGCCCAGCTCAGTGGTTGGACCGAGAAGAAGCTCCAAAGCACTTCCCAAAGCCAAACTTGTGCCAAAAAAAGTCATGGTCACTGTTTGGTGGTCTGCTGCCAGTCTGATCCACTACAGCTTTCTGAATTCTGGTGAAACCATTCCATCTGAGAAGTGTGCTCAACAAAGCGATGAGATGCACCACACACTGCAATGCCTGCAGCCCTCATTGGTCAACAGAAAGGGCCCAATTCTTCTCCACGACAATGCCCCAATGCACATTGCACAATCAATGCTTCACAAATTAGTGGATTCACGGTGATGAGCACATAATGCAATGTACAGACAATGTAATGTAGAATTGTATGCCTGGAAACAATGTAATTGTTATCAACCAATGTCACCCCAGTGAATTTAACAATAAAAAAAGTGCTTCACAAGTTGAACAAATTGGGCTACAAAGCTTAGCCTCATCTGCCATTTCACCTACTTCTCACCAACCGACTACCACTTCTTCAAGCATCTTGACAACTGTTTGCAGAGAACACACTTCCACAACCAGCAGGATGCTGAAAATGCCTTCCAAGAGTTTGTTGAATCTTGAAGCACGGATTTTTATGCTACAGGAATACACAAACTTATTTCTCATTGGCAAAAATGTGTTGATCATGATGGTTCCTATTTTGATTAATACAGATGTGTTTGAGCCTAGTTATACTGATTTAAAATTCATGGTTCGAAACTGCAATAACTTCTGCTTTGACCTAATATAATTGAAAAATTAAAAAGGGCGGGGTGTAGGGGAAGAAGAATAAGAGGTTCAAATTTCCAGGTATAAAACAAGTAAGTCCTTTGGGATGTAATGTACGTCATAGGAAATATAATGAATAATATTGTGATAGCATGGTACAGTTTCAGATGGTTGCTACACTTATCATAGTGCACATTTCTTTAGGTATGTAAGTGTTGAATAACTATGCTGTACACCTGATACTAATATAATATTGTGTGTTAGCTCTACTTTTTAAAAACTTTAAAAAACCCAAATATGTAATATAGTAATATGCTTACTTTTTATTAGTGCATTAAATAACAGGATCTGGTGCTGAGTTTAGTAATTCCTATAATTTTGAGGTAGTGATGAGCATAAATGGTAGTTCAATGTCTCTGCAATAACTGTAACTTGATGTGAAAATACCTGATTTCTAGTCATGATAAAGCAACAAGTACTATTAGTACTGTTGTAGTTTATTACTACATTCATAAACAAAGGAAATGTCAAGTTAATTTTAGAGAATAGTAAGAATTATACAATCATTTTCTCTTTCAAGTTCACTGAACCTCTGAATTCTAACCATGGATATTTGGGGGATCCATAGACTGAAGCTTAAGAACCAGTATAGTTCTGGTAAGCCAACAATTATGGAATTAACGCTCTGCCTTTTTTAAAACAAGGCACCACCCACCCACTTTTTCAACAGCACAGGCCTAAGCCCCTCTCACTAATGCCCGTGGAGGCCATCCTGAAAACACTGACCTTCCCCATCCTCATCCAACCAGGAGCAACAGTGCCCAATCGCTTCTCTATGGCATCGTAATCTTTCCAATTAGAACTCTCCAGAAAGTTTAATTGTTTCACCATGGTAGTGGCAGAAAGCAACACTGTTCGCATATAATTCCTTCTGAAATAACTGTTCAGCCTGGAAATTCTAGTTTCCCAACTCCTGATTAGAAAGTCTGACAGAAGAGTACTCTGGCTGCTGAGTTTCTGAGAAAGTAAGAAATGGATATATTCTCAAAATTTCTTTCACTCAAAAAAAGTTGGTTTTTTTAAAATTAATATCACAAGGAAACAAATCAGAAATTGGACTACCTTGAGAGGCAATATAACTTGGTAGAAAGTGTCTTCAGGGTCAAACAGATCTAGGTTCAAATTCTAGTAAGATATTAATATTTACTAAATACGACCCTGCTTAAGTATTTAATCTCATCAAGCCCCAGTTTCCACAGAAGTAAAGTGTATGTTGTAGCAGGTTTCCCAGAGCAGCTTTGGGAGGACGACACAATGCAGTCACATATCTGCAAATGCTTAGAACAGTGCCTGAAACACGCGGGCATTACAGCAAAGGCCACCTTACTCTCTCCAAATGCAATCATTCCCGACACCACCCTTTTTGTTACGTGACTCCTTCTAGGAATGGCACAAATGTCAATTTTCTCATCAGAAAAATGTTGTGCTGTACTCTCAAAATTTCTTATGAAAATATTAATTTGAAAAACACACTTCTATAGTGCATGCAAACTCTCCAGCAAGGAATAAATGTTAAGTTTCTGGGACAGAGACAGAATCTCAAATACAGGCGGATGAGAGGAATCAGAGCAAGAAATTGTCGAAGAACAAAAATATCTTATCGATGGTCCAATAACAAAATTGCAAGGCGATAAATTGGTGTTCCTGACACCAAACAAAAACGTAATTACTTGGCTCTTCATGTGAACAGTGCTATTGATCTAAATAACAAGAAGTATTATATATTATAAATTGCTGTTTCCTCCTTTTTAATTTTTAGTCTGACGAAATCGATTCCTTCAGCATTGCCTCATATCCACAGGAGCACTCAATTTAAATGCAACCCTCTATGTTACGCTCCTTCAATTAAAAAAAAAATCTTGGTATCTATTTTAACCAATGATCAAAATACAACCTAAAAGGGTTAATGCTGATAAGAGAGCAAAAGACTTATCATGGGCTACGCTTGCTGTTTCTGAAGTTGATTTAGAAAATTTGGGTCAAATGGTGAGAATTTAAATGTAAGGAAATCATCTATAAAGTAAGCAACAAAAAGCAAGCTTCTTCAGAAAGGATGTTTCTTCCTTCTAATGTCAGTATCAAACATCCCTAAGTATTAACAAATGTAACAACCAACATTGCTTGAAAGTTGACTTACTATATGCCAGTCCTATGTATTACTTCATTTCTCCTTCACAACAACCCTAGCAAGCAGGTACTATTGTTCCATTTTACAGATCTGAAGCTGGTTTATAGAGGTGTAGTTGATGTGGAGCAGAAAGTAAAAGGTCAAGTAAGGGTATCAGTTAAGGGGTGTCTGTGGGCAAAGGTCATTCAATAAAAGCTTATTCTTGCATCACCAACTCAAAGGTATTGCAACTAGCCATCTACCCCAGCTTTTTTTTTAAATGAAACTACAAACTCCCCCAAATCTAGCAGCCCATCCATCAGCTAGAACCATCTCTTGTTGTCTTTGTCCCAAAATTTCAGCTAAGTTGTTGGAAGTATTGGCATCAGAACTAGCCTAATAGCCCCAGAAATGGGGACTCAATCCTTTCCCCTGCTAGTCCTTGGGCAGTGGCTACCTGAGGAAGTAATCTTGACCCCTGAGGGCCTGGCCATGGGGGTAGAGCCCCACCAATAGGAAATGGTTATCATCTTTGGCAACACTGAAAGGAGGGGATATGATCATTTTTACTCTTGAAATTTACTATTGTGAAGAGTGGGAGCACCGTAGCAGAAAGAAGTTACCGGTATTTAAGAGATGCAAAATAATCAGCACTGTCATCAGAGAATTAACTGTGACAACGTGGAAGCATATTTTCCAGAGAACTTTCTACAGTTATTCACTCTCTCTCTCCCAAATGTGATCTTGGTTTTTCCCACAGAAAGGCTAGTGTCAGGTGAAAATCTAGCTTTGGAATCCTGAAATTCTCACCAACAGGCCAGGCACTCACCCTACAAGGCTACCAGACGAAGGTTTCCCTTCTGCATTTTTAGAGTAAGAGTTTAAATTTTTTAATTGTCCGTATTTGCTGAGCTGAAACATTGGTATTACTTTTCCTATCAATTAAATTAGACTTAGTTAAATAAAACAAGCCAATTAAACTGAGAAGTTTTAAATCAACATTCTACTCCAGTTACCTTTATTTTGGCTTTGTGATGTTAACAACACATTCTAAGAGAGCAAAGTTTAACATTTAATTTCCCAGGAATCTTTCCAACTTACTAAAGTTTTCATTTATGCACTGAATAGTCAAGATATCCTGGCCCAAATATAGATATGGACACAGAGATCAATGGATGGAAGACCAAGCTCATTAATACTATGTAAGGACTATTCTACTCAAATTGGTAAACATTGCTTATTACATTCCAAGTTCCTAACATTTCTATATGCATTGAATAAGAATAAAATTCAACAAGAATATAACCATAGTTATTACTTACTGTATATTTATGTCCTATCAGGCATTGTACTGGTTATATTGAACAGCCATTGACTTGAATCTCATCCCTTCTGTGAGAGTTAAGTATAATACTTGTGTATCTGGATGTGAGAAAACTTAGAGCCAGAGAGCTGAGTGAATTTCCAGGTTCCCACAGCCAATAAGTTGTAGGCCCATACTCTTGACCACTGGGCCTCACATAAGCTCTGCCCTAAAGGAATTTATACACAGTCTACGGAATGAAACTCATGTGTACAAAGGCTGGTGGTGCAAACTTCACGGGAAAACATTTAGAGAGAGGCCTGAACAGATAGAAAATAAGTTGGCTACAAAATAAGCAGATCTGTTATATGACTTGCCTTCTGGAATCATCTCAGCAGGATTTTTTATTTTATTTTAAATTAATTATTACATTTATTGGGTGACATTGGTTGGTAAAGATTACATAGGCTCCAGGTGTATAATTCTACAATTACATTGTGTATGTATCGCCTTATGTGCTCAACACCCAGAGTCAGTTCTTTTTCCATCACCATATATTTGATGCCCCTTGCTTTCCCCCTTCCCCACCCTCTTACCCTCAGGAAACCACTAGACTATTCACTGTGTCCATGAGTTTTTATTTCTTTGTTACTTTCAGTTTTATATTCCACCTATAAGTGAAGTCATATGGCTCTTGGTTTTTTCTGTCTGGCTTATTTTGCTTACTACGATGATCTTAAGGTCCATCCTTTTTGTCAGAAATGACTGTATTTCATCTTTTCTTATTGCTGAGTGGTATTCCATTGTGTAAATGGACCACAACTTCTTTATCCAGTAATCTATCAAAGGACATTTTGGTTGTTTCCATGGCTTGGTCACCGTGAACAGTGCTGTGATGAACATTGGGGGTACTTATATCACTGCAAACTAAGATTTTCAAATTTGGGGGGTAAATACCCAGGAGAGGGATTGCTGGGTTGCATGGTAATTCTATTCTTAATTTTTTGAGGAATCTCCACACTGCCTTCCTTAGTGGTTGTACCAATTTACATTCCCACCAGCAGTGTATGAGGGTTCCTTTTTCTCCACAGCCTCTCCAGCACTTGTTATTCCTTGTCTTGTTGATTATAGCCATTCTAACAGGTGTGAGGTGAAATCTCATTGTTTTAATTTGCATTTCCCCAATAACTAGAGATGTTGTGCATTTTTTTCATATATCTGTTGGCTGTTTGTATGTCTTCATGGGAGAAATAGGAGAAGTGTCTGTTCAGGTCTTTTGCCTATTTGCAATTGGATCGCTTGTGGGGTTTTTGTTGTTGTTGTTTTATTTGTTTGTTTGTTATTGTTGTTGTTGAGTTGTACAAGTTCTTTATATATTTTAGATATTAGCCCCTTATCAGAGGCATTGTTTGCAAATCTTTTCTCCCATTCGGTTGGTTTCCTTTTTACTTTGTTGACAGTGTCCTTTGCTGTATAGAAGCTTTTTAGTTTGATATAGCCCTATTCATTTATTTTTGCTTTTACTCTCCTTGCCTTTGAGATCAAGTTCATAAAGTTCTCTCTAAACTCAAGATCTGTACGTTTAGTACTGTTTTTGTTTTGTTTTGTTTTTTTCTATGTAGTTTATTGTTTCAGGTTTCATGTGGAAGTCTTTGATCCATTTTGGGTTAATTTTGGTATATGGTAAGAGTTCACAGTCCAGATTCATTCTTTTGCATGTGGTTTTCCAATTTTCCCAGCACCATTTACTGGAGAAGTTTTTTTTCTTCATTGTATATTTTTTGTTTCTTTGTCAAAAATTATCTGTCCATATATTTGTGAGTTTATTTCTGGGTTTTCTATTCTGTTCCATTGGTCAGTATACCTATTTTTCTGCCAATACCAGGCTGTTTTGATTATTGATTCTTTGTAGTATAGACTGAAGTCAGGGAGCATCATGCCTCCAGCTTTATTCTTTTTCCTAGGATTGCTTTGGTGATTCAGGATCTTTTGTGGTTCCATACAAATTTGATGATTAAAAAAAAAAAATCTATTTCTTGAAAGAATGTCTGTGAGATTTTGATGGGAATTGCATTAAATCTGTATATTGCTTTGGGTAATATGGCCATTTTAACTATATTGATTTTTCCAATCCATGAACACAAAATATCTTTCCATTTCTTTGTGTCTTCTTCAATTTCTTTTAATAGTGTCTTATAGCTTTCCGTGTATAAGTCTTCCACAGTCTTTGTTAAGTTTATTCCTAGGTATTTTGTTCTTTTTGTTGTGATTGCAAACAGTATTGTTTTTGTTTTGTTTTTTTATTTCTTTTTCTGAAGTTTCATTGTTTGTATACAAAACTGTGATGGATTTTTATGCAATGATTTGGTATCCTCAGCAGGAATTATTTTTCAAATATCTTTTTTGTTTGTTTGAGAGAAGGACAGAGAGAGAAAGAGAGAAGTGAGGAGGACCCAGAAATGTCTTCGTAGTTGTACATCATTAGTTGTGACATGATTTCATTCCACACAGGTGGAAGTGGACCACATGGGGTGAGAACTGACCTGGGGCCTCCTGCATGTGAGGTGAGAAACTTTGCCACTGTCTCAGCGGTTACAGTTGTGCCACAGTACAGCATATGTGTTTGTGCAAGTAGGGGCCGGAATTTGATTCCAGGACCTCGGGGTTGCAAGGAAAACGCTCAACCTGCTGAGCTACCCTAGCACAACCTCAGCAGGATTTTAAAGCCCTAGTATCTCACATTCTGCCAAGTCCTAAATGGAGATAACCTGACACTCATAATTGCATTGTATTTTTCTATTTATACCATAACAAATAAGCTTTAAAAACTACAATGGTGATGGTGTTCCCTTTTATATTAGGATTGACTTCTAACACTATTCTGGGAAATTACTCAATAATAACTGACAGCACCTTGATGAAAAGATAATGATATTCACTGGGTATCTTTTCCTTTTTTTTTTTTTTGCCATGGGTGAAAAATGAAGGCATATAAAGGCTAATAATGTTCTCTAAGATTTGACAGCAAATAAAATAAAATTATAGGTGAGGACGTTTTGCAAGAGTGGGGAGAGCACTCCAAATATCAGGCATTATTATGAAGATAGCTGATACACCATGTGTCTTAGCCACCAAAATCCAAGTACATTTTACTGAGTAACTGACCTAAAACAACCTGCTTTAAATGTGACTTTCTAATCTATGCACTCATTTAACAAATACTCATATGCCAGACACCATGCCCTTGAGCTAGGAACCAGAAGATACATGAGAAAAGGAGAGGAAGCAGAGACTAGCTTTTCTAAGTGCTAGTAAAAATTATAACCCAGAGTATCAGAAACCATATGCTAAGGAACATGCTGAGCTGAGAAACAGTGGTTCCATTTTGCATGTAAAAGAAATCCTGTGAATCAATGAATACTGATTAAATGACAGGCTGAACTAGAATCCATGAAACAAGTTGGAAAAGCTACATCATTTAAACAGATGCCAAAGGAAGTTCTGGCCACAAATCACCCATAGTTTTCTAATGCAATATATCAGGAGGTGGAACTAATTTATAAAATCTATTGTTGTCAAATAGTTTCTTCACAATTCTTGCTCTCAAAGCAGTATTTATGTGATCACTTTGGAATCCAGGTTTGTTTGTTTTCTCTACGAATTTGGATGAATTTTAAAAATAAATGTTAGCCACCATTATCTCATGATCCAGCCAGCAACACAAGATCCTTCTATCTTTACTTGGAGATCAAATCGTTGAAGGCCTCCCCTGCTCACAGCCATGAAGCCCATGCAAGCTCCAACATCTCCACCTTCAGGAAACAATGTGAAACTCGCTTCAGCACCAAAGCCTTTTTATTTTTTCACCTTTTTTTTTTTTTTGAAATAGGATCAAAATCACACCCTACAACACCATCATCTGGAGTTTCTTTCTCATTTTTTTAATTACGAACCCTCTCCCCCTCTCCCCCTAAAACACCCCAGTTCTTAAGGCTGATCTCAAGCCCTCTGCTTCCCCTAGTCATAAGGAGATGACAGGAAGAAGGAATGTCTCTCTCTCTGAAGAGCAGACCTCTGTCAGTGGTCTTACCAGATGACATGGCAGACACACAGCACCTGGGTCAGAGACAGACCCCCAGTGACAGTTCTGAAGGAGAAAGAGAACAGAAATAAAGATGCAAGGATTCCACACATTTCCCTGACCTCATAAAAAGTATTGGCTAGAGTTAACTGACTGTTATGAAGTCAACAATTGAACAATCTCCAAAGAGGTTGGCTCAGGCCAGCGCTATGATATTCTGACAATGAACCTTTCTTTTTGTGTCTTAATCAAGGTCTCATGGCTTCAGCTAAAATCAGTGAGCAATTCCATCCTGATACATGATTCAATAAGCTCCACCAATGGCAGAGAACATCACCTCATTGGTGGTCAGATCACGTGTGGTGTCCCCTACTTCTCTCTGTGGTGACTTGTAGACCAGCGCTGCTGATAGAGCTCACTGCCATGATGGAAATGTCCTTAGTCTGCTCCATCCAATGCGGTAGCCACTGGCCACATGTGGCTCTTAGAGCACTTGTAATGCGCCTAGTGGGACTGAGCAACAGAATTTGTAGTTTTCTTTATTTTCTTAAAGGATTTAAAAAAAAGTTATTGTTTGGGGGGAGAGAGAGAGAAAGAGAGAGAGGAGGCCCAGGCAGGTGGATGTGGGGAACCAAACCAGGGGCCTCCCGCATGGAAGGGGAGAACCTTCACTGCTGAACCATCCTGGTGGTTACCAGTTGCACTGCAATGGGGTTTGCACAGGCCAGGGCAGGGAATTGAACCCTGGACCTCACAATCATGATGCGTGTGCTCAACTGCTAAGCTATCCCAGCATCCCCATTTTTTAATTTTAATTAATTTAACTTTCAATAGCAACATGAGACCAGTGGCCACTGCAATGTCCAACACAGTTGATGCAAAGTCACAGGTAGTCAGGAGTTTGCCCAGAGAAAGACTAGAATGGTTTCTACCACCTCTGTCACTAACCAGCTGCTTCTTTCCTGCCTTCTCTTTGCTTCCATATGATAGTCCATTTCTGATTTTTATTTTCTGGCACTGCAGTACTTTTTAAACCACCCCCACTTCATTAAAAACCAATCTCAGCAGAAAAGTGGGCAAACATTCCAGAGAGAATCTTATGGTTCATGGTTAAAGTTTTTACAGAAGTTACATTTTGATCCCACGTCTTATATTATCTAACTTGAATCAAGCTACCTAAACACTTCATGATGTAACTTGTCGCTTGGCTTCTGCTGTCAAAGTGGATTGATTCTGAGAGTTTGCAGCCCAGAGCCCTTTCTGGGGAACATAGGAACAACATTCACCTGTAATTTCAGAAATGACCTGATGATCAGAACCACCTATGAGATCCTTCAATGAACTTTCTGACGAATCAGAATGTGCAGAGGTGTGTCCTCATATATTTTTAGTTTAAAAGCCCTCTAGTGCTGGAGTAGTCAGACACTTGTACCACCCTTTGGAAAGTCCTGGCTTCTACAATATTGGACATGAAAGTATCAACAGGAATGTCTCCTGCACTCCATCTCCAGAGCTGGTCCAGTAGGGGCTTAAGCAAAAGGGAATTTCAATAGTGCATTCTAGAAAATGTCATGGTTTCAAGGAAGAAAACTATTTTTCAGCTTAAACCCTATTAGGAAGAAGTTCTTAAGGAATTTGAAATGCCCACTCATCCACTGAGTTGTTTCAGAAAACACTGTAGAACCAACCAGAGGGCACAGGAAAATGCTCAGTGTCCAGGTCAGAAAGTACAAGACAGCAAGCTGCCATCCCGGGGCCACCATTCTTGGTTTCGAGTAGAGTAGAGCACAAAGGCAACTGTATGGAAGAGGTGGAGAACATCGCAGGACAAGCTGAGAACAGCGTAGGCCCTCAGAAGACAGGAGAAGAATTCCTTCAAGGCTCCGCAGGCTCACTGCGTCTTTGTGAGGAGCTAGTAGTTTCCATCAAAATCTTCTAGTTGGTTATATTTCCAGATGAGCTTGTGTATAGTAAAGTGCATGTCGTTCTAATTCTCTGGGTTTGCGTTCAACCTTTTTCAAGTCTATTTCTCATCTCATAATGACTCCACGTTAATAAACCTTGTGAAATGGTGCAGCTGCTGGCCAGGGCTGAATGAACCATCTTGATGATGACAGCCAAGATTCTGGTGTGCCCAGCAAACCCAGCCAGCAGCTGCCCACACAACATAAAGCAGCCCTGGGTTCACTTTTATTGGGTCACCTGAAGACACAATCTTAAAATTTTGAGAACTACAGGTGTGAGGTAATATCTCATTGTGGTTTTGATTTGCATTTTCCTAATACTTAATGAAGTTGAGCTTTTTTTTTTTTTTTCATATGTCTATTGGCCGTTTGTATGTCTTCATGGGAGAAGTGTCTGTTCAGGTCTTCTGCCCACTTTCAATTGGATTGCCTGTTGTTGTTGAATTGTATGAGTTCTTTATATATTTTAGATATTATCCCCTTGTCAAAGACATTGTTTGCAAATATTTTCTCCCAATTGGTTGGTTGCCTCTCTGCTTTGTTGATGGTTTCTTTTGCTGTGCAGAAGCTTTTTAGTTTGATATATCCCTCCTTTTTAAGAATTCTGTCAAGGAAGTGGTAAGTCAAATTTTCTGGAGCTTTCATTTACAAGGGCAAATAAAGAGAAAATGTATAACATCAACCATTTCGGTGGTAGGGAGGAACAAACAAACAAATCAGATGGGGCAATGCTGTAAGCCACATCTATTTGTTTTAGATTTTCTTTTGTCTATAAGAACTGAGGCTAAAATACATAATGTGTTATTTTCCCTTGAATGTGGGTGGATATTTGAGACTCACTCTCCTGATCCCTTTGAGTGCTCTGAAAATATTTAAAAGGGACTTCTTCTTTATTCCTCTATTAGAAATTGAGATTTTCTGGAAATGGAGACTTGAAACCCAAAAGTGCTTCCCTTCTCTTTCACTGCTTTGTGACTATGACCTTTTGAAGAATTTGGCTACATTGGAGATGAAGATGTACGGAAAACTGGTCAGACATACTCAATGACCTCACACTAACATGCTCATAGTGATTCCATGGGCTCTTGTTTTCTGATGTTGAACATTTTTGTCCTTGCTGTATTATGTTATTAGATTCATCCGCTCAGACAAGTTTGCTATCATTTATCTCACTTACAATAACATCGAGCACACCATTAGTGCTGCTGAAAATTACCCTGGCTCCATGAAGATGCCTTAATAGTTTTGAAGGAAAGGCACCCAAATTATAGTATGTGGGGGTAGAGAGTTCACACCAGTCTATATATGTGAAGATGTTCAAGTATTGTGCTGCATTCTTTTTTATTCATTTTCCCTGGAGTAGGTTAAACCTCTTGAATGAAGATCCATGCTCAGATGCCAATGGGAATGAAGTGTGTATGGAAACAGATACTTTTACTTGAATGTCTTCATTGCTTAAGTGTTATTTATACCTTCATCTCTTTCATTGCCTTTCACTTTCAAAAATAAATCTCGTATTTACAATTACTTTATCCTTTCTCCTAAATGTGTACTATTTGAGTGTGATGGAAGCCATAGCAAGTTTTTCTTTCTTCCTTCCTTCCTTCCTTCCTTTCTCTCTTTGTCTCTGTCTATCTCTGTGTGTCTCTCTCTTCCCTCCTTCCCTCCCTCCTCTTCTCTCCTTCCTTCCTTCCTTTCTCTCTCTTTCTCTCTCTGTCTCTGTCTCTCTCTATCTCTCTTCTCCCCACCCTCCCTCCTTTCCTCCCTTTCTTCCTTTCTTCTTTCCTTCCTTCCTTCCTTCCTATTTTTACTTTAAGTTATAGCTCTTGTCAATTGTAAAATAATGGTTCTGAAAGCTTCAGTTGTTTTCTCATTTTTTTACACAATTAAGAGATATTATATAATTGTCTTCAGTTCCAACAGTCATAAGAACGTGCGTTTCTTTTTAGGATCTGCACACCACTTGGTCCATGTACAGCCAAACACCACTGTCATCCCCTCCTGAATTTGTGTCTTGCAGAGGCAGCAGAGAATTGCAGTGGGCTGGAGAATTGCGAGTAGGGTTTCTATCTCCTCTATGACGCTGCGCTTGTGCGCCCCCTGCTGGCTTCGTTAATGGAAACAGCTTTTGAGGAGCTAACTAGGTCTAAGGAAAGAGATGCTAGAAGTAAGTAGCAGAGAAGGAATAAGACTAAAATGTCTTCTACTGCATAAGCATTAATGAGCTTAGACTCTCCACAAAATGGGTAAGAATAAATATTTTAAGAAAATGTCTGCCTTTTAATTGACAGTCCCAGGAAGATAGTTTCCACGCTTTTAAATATTTATTTATTTATTTTTATTGTTTTTTGACAGCGAGAGAGAGAGAGAGAGAGAGAGAGAGAGAGAGAGAGAGAGAGAGAGAGAGATACAGAGACAGAGACAGAGAGAGAACTGAACTGGGGGAGCTCCCAGCTCAGCACATGGGTCCGCACGGGCCGGGGCCGGAATTCGATCCCTGGTCCCCGGCGCTGCAAAGTGAGCGCCTAACCCACTGAGCCATCCCGGCTTCCCCAGTTTCCGCGCTTTTAAAGATTTATTCTTTTACTGTTTGAGAGAAGGTGTGTGTCTGTGTGTGTGTGTGTGTGTGAGAGAGTGAGAGAGAGAGAGAGAGAGAGAGAGAGAGAGAAAGGGGAAGGGCCCAGAGCAGTCTCCATCGTTGTATATAATTAATTGTGACATAGTTTCATTCCACACAGGTGGATATAGGGTCATGGGGGATGGAAACTGGGGTCTCCTGCAAGGGAGGTGAGAACCTTTGCTGTCATCCCAGCAGTTACCAGCTGTGCTACAGTTCAGCACACGGGGTTTGCACGGGATGGGGCAGGGAATCAAACCCCAGGCCTTGCGATTGTGAGGCAAGTACTCAACTGCTGAGCTATCCTGGCATCCCCAGTTTCCATGCTTTTAAATCACCTGTTCATAGCACGGTTTTATAATCTATCATAAATAGAGGCTCCAGGCAGGTTACTTGGGCATGGGGGAGGTGTGTGTGTATTGAGATATTTAGTTCCACTGTCTCATTTTCATCAGATGTCCCATTTTTTAAAAAATACAGGTAACTGACATTTTCTTAAACTTCTATAAGGTGCCTGCAAATACACTTTCAAGGCTCCCACTTCTACTACTGCCACTTGCAGCCTAATGTCCACTCTTATATAGAAACTGTGGACTACCACCCCACTAATAGCATGCTGAAACATATCTGTTTAACAGTCTTGCTATGTACAGTGGAACTTTTACCAAATGGGGACTATGAAATTTCCCTGTGCCTCTAAAACATGGCTTATTTTCCACAACAGCCGCACTCTGGTAAGCAGCCAGTTCTCTAAGCATGAACAGCCTGACTGAGTGGCTGGCCGAAGCCCAGGCTGTTTGAGTCTCCATTCCAACATTCCTGGGTTCACCGGGAGGCCGGCAGGCCTGATGGGCAGGCACACATTGGTCGTGTAGGTCAGTGCTCCTTTGGGATGAGACCTCAGAGTGTCACAATAGGAAAACAGAAAGACTTTCCTTGGATTGGTGCAGAATAAACATGGGTTCTGGTGCATGGGCAGCAAGGGTTCCAGAGAAGCAGCAGCCACTGCATTGTCAGGAAGGGGCTGGGCTGTGGTGGCCTTCCACGTCTCCACCACAACCACTGTTTCTCTTGTGCCCTAACAACAGTGCCCCACCTGCTTTCTGCACCATTTGTCCTCCTTGCAACCTGCAATTCCACTCTGAGTCAGAGTTTCTTCAAAATCCCAAACTGCTCATCTCACCTTTGGAATTAAAGCTTTTCCAAGGTTTCTATTGCTTTTGGAATAAAAACAAAAATCTTTAACATAGCTTACAAGGCCAATGGGGCCTCTCACCTATCTTTCCAATCAAGCTCAAGTCCAAAGAGCCTCCTTTGCTCACACTGCTTATTTTGTCAGTGCATCTGATGTCAAATTCTAGTAAGTGGGTCCAGAGCCAGGGTCATATAACCAGTCACTGTATTATGTGCCTCATGCTGAGCCTGGTATAGAGTAGGTTATCAATGGTTACAACTACTGACTGAATAAATAAATGAATAATACAGGCAGTGGTCTGCATAGCTTCAGCAGCAGAGGGGGTAGTGCCAAGGACAAGTATTACAGCACCAGACCCTGTAGAACTTAGAGGAAAGAGCTCCCTTGGCAGGAGCATTCATGACAATGGCCAGCCTTTCTCTTTCTGTGGCTTTATTTGGCAGCAAAATAATCAATCACAGACATCATCAAGTGGGGTCAGAGCAGAAATGAAGGAAGATGGAGAACTTAATGGTGAGCAGAGCTGAGACACCTCCTAGCCATGTTTTAAGAAATGTTGGGATTCCTGAAATCCAGAAATCTCCCTGGCAAGGGCTAGAGTGCCAAGAAATATGTTTTCCTTTCTCATTATCACTTGCCAAGATTTTAGTAGTAGGCAAACCAAGTTACCAAGTAATAGGTATCTTTCTGGTATTAGGGCATGGGGAGAGGACTATAGTGGTTCCAAGAATGAATAGCAAACACTCACTGAGCTTCAAGGGTTTTAGCCAACATGGATCCATGGATTCTACCAAAGAATTCATCAAGTCACTGAGATGTTATCTCATCTCATTGCACTTCCTCTAATCAAATACCAGAGGCATAAAAATGGACATAACTTCAAAACTTGGCTTAAATGCATCTCAATCCTCCTTATAAACCTGCTTCTGGGAGGCTACAGTCTTTTAAATGTTTTTTCTCAGAAATATTTTGTCATTTTAATGTCAAGTCATCCTTGGAGAATCTTTGGGTTCAGCTCACACATATCATGGCAGCAGCAATACATCATTTTTAAAAGGCAATTCAAGAGGTGTTGCTAAGACTCATGTTTGCCAAGAAGAAGGAAGGAAAGCTTCAGTAGGCCCTGTTCACAGGGTTGTGCCCAGGAAAGTTCCAGGAGCAGTGAGATGTTAGTTTCTAGTGTGTACACTGGTGGCATTCAGAGCAAACTAGTAGGAGGTATCCAGATTGCCCCCTTTCTGCTGTTTGATTATGTCACAGAGAATCTTACTACATTCTCTAAGAAATCTGAACACGTTTTATGTGACACAATGGTGTATGCTTGACTTTTACAAGGTGACCAAGAGATCAAATGACTTATTGCTGTTTCTTACTCAGCAATATTCCCCAATAGCATGAGTGTGCTATTTTGTGTGCTCTGGGTGCCAAAGGTCCAGTTAACTGCATCAGAGAAAACTCAATTGACCCAAGGCTCAAATTTCTTGTGTCAACCAAAACAAGCTATTTAAGAGAAAAACAGAAACAAAAGATCAACAATCCTAAGGTCCTTTCAATCCTAGAAAGGGGGCTTCTGTATACTCTAAAGCAGGGGTGTCAAGCTCAATTAAAACACAGGCCATTTGGTGCAACAGGCAAGATTCACGCAGGCCACATCACATTTACAAACGTCGCCAGAACTGAGTCAGTGCGTTTATACACGCCCACAGGCCCCCAGGAAAGGCACTGGGCCACGTGTGTACTCATCTTCAGTAGTTAAAGCGTTAACAAGGGAATTGTGTGTACGGTATTGCCTCGATCCCCTTAAGTGCTATTTTCTTCATAACAATTTTTCCTATTTTCATTTTATTTCAGAGCATTGTGGGCCACAAAATATTACCTCAGGGGCCACATGCGACCAGTGGGCCACCAGTTGGACACCCCTGATCAAAAGCATCAGTCTTCAACCTTTTTGGCACCAGGGACCGGTTTCATGGAAGACAATTTTCCCATGGACAGATTGGGGGTGGGGGGGCGGGGGGGCAGTGCACATGGATAGTTCACAGTAGGGTTTGCTCTCCTATGAGGATAGTGCCGTGGCTGGTGTGACAGGAGGCGGAGCTCAGACAGTAATGCAAGTGATGGGGAGAAGCTGCAAATACAGATGAAGCTTCACTTGCTCACCTGCCTCTCACTTCCTGTTGTGTGGTCCGGTTCCTAACAGGCCATGGGCGATACAGGTCTATGGCCCAAAAGGCAGGGGACCCCTTCTTTAAAGTGGCATATTGCTATTGTTTCTGTTAACAAGTGCCCTTTGTGAAATAATAGCAATAATAATTTATAAACATTAAAAAGTTTTATATATACATTTATATGTACTTATACATTTACATATATTATACATACTTAAAATGGTGTATAATCATTATAAGTATTTCATTAGAACATAAACTTTCCCTCAACTTGTCAAAACACTCATTACCTTTCCCTTCCAAATGCATGCCCCACCCTCAACTCCCTGACGTCTCTCTGTGACATGACTCACCCCCCCAGCAAGAAAGTTGGAAATTACATTTGATTTGTTTCTTGCCTCCTTCATCCTGTCAGTTTCATGGATACTTCCTCCAGACTGCTCACAACCATGTCCTCTTTTCCATTCTCACTGCCATGTCTGGGGAATGCAAAGGAGGAAATGGATTTCAAACTTGATCCATTAAAAAAACACCATAATGGGTCTTACTGAATTCAGTTTTTTCCTCTTGCAATATGTCTCCATAAAACCACCAGATTAATTTAGCATAGCCCCTCTGATTCGGTCAGGCCCCCCACTCAAAAAACTTTCACTAGTTCCTCATTGTAAACTCCAATCCCTTTGCAGACTAGGATTAAAAGTCTCTCTGCAGATTGGCCACACATGTCTCTCTAGCCTCTACACTCTAACTGAATCAAATCACTTCTCATTTACGAGTCTTTCTCTCTGCACTCCTATTGCCCCCTGATGGTAGACTCCATGTTGTAATGGAGGGCACTTTACTTGAGCACCTCTAGATACGTCTTTGTTAGGAGGTTAAGTTTAGCTAGAGTAACCATTCCTCCACATGACTCCCCAGTGTCCCAGCATGGATTGACTTTTTTTCTTACAGCCAACGCCTCAGTGGTGACCTGTGATGCTCTTTGTGTGCCTGCCTCTCTTCTTAGAGGGGAGTCACATGCAAGGTTAGGGGCCACATATTATGTATTTTCATCACCACCATCCATAGCATCTTACTCAGGAGGCAGACACTGTCTCCATGATTGTTTGCTGAACGGAAGAATAGTCAGTAGGTAATGCTGTCTGGTTGGAGTATCCTCCTTTCACCCCAAGAACAAACAGAAGGGCACACACACCTCTGGACTGCAGCACCCAGCACCCCCCTCACGAAGGCAGGTGAGCACCTTCTTCACCCACAACTGCCCTTACGCTCTGAACTAAAAGAGCCTTACTGGGGAACTGAAAAGACACATTTTCTTTCTTTTTTTTTTTTTTAAGATTTATTTATTGTTTTTGACAGAGAGAGAGAGATACAGAGTCAGAGACAGAGAGAAGGGGGAGGGCCCAGAACAGTCTCCATAGTTGCACATTATTGGTTTTTCCACATAGTTTCATTCCACAGGTGGGCGTGGGGCTGCACAGGGCAGGAACTGGGCTGGGGTCTCGCCCCGGTGAGAACTGAACTGGGGGCACTCCCCAGTTCAGCATATGGGTCCACATGGGCCGGGGCCGGGATTCGATCCTTGGTCCCTGGGGCTGCAAAGTGAGCACCTAACCCACTGAGCCATCCCGGCTTCCCCCACATTTTCTTTCTTATTTTTCTTCGTCCAAAAAGCTTAAGTGACATAAGCCAAGGATAAGAACAAGTAGTTTCCGAAGCTTATGAAGAAGAGGCGTATAGGTTACCAAGCTCAGAGCCAGTGTGAAGCTCAGGTGGGGGAAATATTAACTACCTTCATATAAGAATTAGACCCCTATTTCAGAAAGTTTTATTCAAAATGGCTATTGTGGACATTACCCTACTTTTATTTCAAACAAATACTTGGCTTTCATTCCTTTTGGTTAAAATACCATATGATCTCACTTATGTCTGGAATCTAAAGAACAGAATTAATGAACAATCAAAACAAAACAAGCAAACAAACAAACTCACAGACATAGACAATAGTTTGGTGGCTGCCAGAGGAGGAGGGGGAAGGGCTGTGGGGGTAAGTGGAGGGAGGTCTCTGGTAGGGGGTGGAAACTGATGCTGGGTGGTGAGCTCATGATTCAATACATAGATGATGGAACATAGAATTGTACACCTGGAACCTATGTAATTTCACTAACCAATGTCACCCCAATAAATTTAATTTAAAAAACACATGAAAAAAAGTAATGATAATAATGAACCAGAAACTATCATTTGGGCAGATATTTCTGCAGCAGAAAATTTTTTTTCCTGATGTAGTTCTATCGGGAAAAAAAATCTATGTATGTACATCAGTCTTTGCCTTGACTCTTAGTTCCTATTTCTGCTGTTGTTAGTACTGAATGCCAGGAATTCTTTTACCACCCGGAGTAGTTAGCTAGGATTCAACAGAACCCTATTTTAAATGTGGTGCTTGAATGCACAGCCACCTTTTCTTCATAAAGGTGATTATTTTATCATTCTGCCCTATAATGTCTTGGATGCACACCTTGAAGGAGCCATCTGGGCCTGGAATGTTATGAACCTGTTTGGGAGGGTTGGCATTGATGTAGAAACCATTCTTGTGGATGAATCATCCCTACCTCCCAGCCTCTTGATCTGAAGGTTGATGAACATTCAAGGATGTGAGTTTTTGCTCTCTCCCATCTCTCAGTTCCTCCCTGGGTTTTCCTACAATAGGAATCTCAAGTAGGATTTCTACTAACTTAAAAATTCTCAAGAGAAGATGAAAATTTAGAGATTTCTTAGTTCATTACTTGTCTCTTGGTCCAACTGCTCTTAATCCATCTGACAGGTGGTTCTATGAACAATTACGAAAGATCTTCATGCAGATCTAAATGCAGGTTTCTATTGCCCATTTTATCTTATTTCTGGTCTGAGGTCTTATTAAACCTTTTTACTTACTTATTGGACTGTTGTCATCTTTTGACACTTAAGTTCCATGAAAGCAGGACTTGTCTCAGCCTCTACTGTGCCCCCAGCATCTAAAACAATGCCTGGCACACAGTAGGTGCGAATAAATTGAGGGCAAAGTGAGGAAGCATCAGTTTTTTTTTTTGAAAGTTTCACACATGGTATAGAGCAGGGGTGGCCAACTTTTCTGTATATAAGATCTACTTTTTATCTTAAAAGTGTGTCGCGATCGACTTGTTGTCATAGGCGTAGTCTAAGGGGGAAGAAGGGGTGTGAAATGCATACTATGTTTATACACTGTGTTTCAGTATAAGGTGCATTCCAGCGAGGTATGGGTAGATAGTAAAATATAGGTTCAAAACTATTTTTTATTTTTTAAATCACTTATTAAGTTTTCGAGATATAGGCTCATGAAGAAAATAAATTTCCAGACCCAACTTTTGATAGCAGCATTCCGTACATGAGGTACCTAAAAAATTCAATTTTCCGACACTTTTTCAAGATAGATTTTTACTAACTTAAAATGCAATTTAATTTTTTTATCAACTGCAATGTACAAGTTGTTGTACTATTTGTTCGTAAATATGAAAATGTTGTTATAAAAATGCACAGTATGGCTGATAATTTGATTTCAATATTTCACTTTCGCGTTTTTTTGGGGGCCAGGAAAATTTATCATGAAAGAATAATATGACTTACTTTTTGCTAATCTATCAATAGCTCACTGAGTACACCTCGTACTGAAATATAGATATACGGCTTATCTACCTACGTAAAAAACAACAATAATAATGATTTAAAGGGCCAAAAAACTCACGTCCAGGGGAATTAAAAGAACATGGATAATTATTAACAATATTTATTAATTCAAAGTAGCTACAGATAAAGACAGATTTAGAATTTACTTTGTTGCCTTAACATTAATGGGAAGACTGAGTTTGCATGTCTCTAACCAAGGAATCATAATTAGGTGTATATCCTGACAA